>DVXP01004195.1:0-10582 GCA_018235645.1 Junonia grisea
GGCATATTAATTTTTTAACTATTTATTTTATAGACATCCCTAAATAAACGCGAGCGAAGCCGCGGGTAACAGCTAGTTAGATATAAAATAGAAAAAAATACCTATCGAAAAAAAATGAATTGTGTACCTATAGTTCAAAGGCGCCACTAAAACTTACGGTTTAACTAGTTATATGTTCTTAATAAGATGTACATAGTTACTTAGGTATATGACGTAACTTTGTTAATTATACATCTTAACAACTTTTGCGATGACTTTAATGATTAACATAAAAAATTTACACTTTTATATAAATTATATACTCGAATTATTCAATAGTTAAAACGAAATAAATGAACGCACTTAAATAAAAAACACAATTCCTCTTTTATAATGTTAATTTATTACTTAGGTCTTACGTACTAAAAATAAAAAATAAAAATGCCAAATAGGTGCCTGGTGCTTGAATCTATTACAAAAGTTTCCAAAGGACTTTAATAATAATAGATGATTGAATCGCAAAGTTATGAATAAGCGATTGTTATTTCTTTGGACTAAAGCTGCTCAGCAGATGCGAGTTAAATTTTGAAAAAATCTCATTTTTAGGATACCTTGCCCGAGGGGTGCCAACAAACCCCTATTATTAAGACTCCGTTGATCTCCTGTATATACATCTGTGTCAATAGGATTTAAGTAATTGACCCTAAAACATATTTAAAAAAAAAGTACAGACTGTGTTGGTGTTATTCTTGCTATAATAAGAAATAATGTAGAGTACAATAATAATCATACCACTGCCATAACACTTTTTAAAAATTAATAACTTTATTGTTAATTTTTATAAAATTTTTCCTAAAAAGTTGCATCATAATTTCCTTTTTTACTTTCGTCGACTACTTTATTTAACTTATTACATTTAAGAAAGTCTTCTCAGTTAATTTCCATTCATCGCACCGTTATTATGGAAAGAGACATTATAACGACACTAAGCATAAAATACTTAGGAGTACAATACTAATCAATAGGTGACGTTAAACTAAAAATTATAGTTGGAAAGTTAAAGTGACTACCTACATTAATTCAAAAAGTTCAATATGAATCCATTCGTGACGCAACAAAAATTATAATGTATTTGTAGGTTTATATGTATATATTTGTATGTGGGTATTGTGCTACAGATTTATATAATACGTAGGGCCCTAATATCGATTTAATTTCTAGGACATGTAAACAATGAAAAAGGAAACGATCTTTGAAAATATGTTTTATTAGGATTCGAGCCTTTGTATTTGTCAGAAATTATCTTAAAGTATCGAACACCAAATATATAAAACTCTATATACATATACATAACTATTATCTACGGTATAAAATCATTGACCCAATTCAACTAATGTTGTTCAATCACATTTATTGGTACCTACTTGTTAGCGGTATATCAGCGTACTTTCAGAATAAACAATGGTGATCCTGAACAAAACTTCTTTTGTCTTCATTTTTAACCGACTTCAAATAAGGAAGAGGGTAAAGAGATTAGGATTTGATCCCAGAGAAATTTCGATGGGAACTTTTGAAAATCGTAGGAAAGACTAGTGCGTTTGTTCAAGCTTTCCTTTATTTAAAAACAATTTCAAAGCACCATAAATTATAGTCTATAATGTAAAGAAGATATATATAGTCGATCTGATGATGCAGCCGAACGGCAATCAATGGAACTTTTCGACGATTTACCGCAGTTACGTTGAGTTTGAGCTTCATGAATTTGATTAATGAGGACTTTGCCCCGATACTGGTTAATTTTACCTTAAAAGTGTTAAATAATTACTTTAAACGTAAACCTTAAAGTCGGTTATTTTTAAGAAACTGCTTGTGTATGTAACTTTTCCATTAACGTACTTTTAACGACAGAAACACAGAGTATAATATAAGTTGATAAAAGACTACGCTTGTGGTTTAGTGCCTCGTAAATCTGCCTGTAAGGGATACGAGGAGACGGCTATTAGCTCGTCTATTACACATTAATTCTTTAACCCAACCCCCAGTACCTACTTAAACTTAGTATTACAATTAACTAGTATTTACCACGAGCACTGGTCATTATGAACCCCACACCGGTCATTACTGTTGTTTTCTCTCCATTAAATGTAACGTCTCTTGTCGTCCTCGAAAGACCAATTACGTTTAGAATCAAAAACCGTTTAATTGAAAAAACTTTATTTTTAATTAAACTATATCGCAATTTATTGCAAAGCGCACAGATTTCATAAATAAATATTAATACGTTAAAATGTCTTTCTTTTTAAGTAAATAAATCGGAACATCCGTTAAAACTTACATTATCATCCGTTAACTTATATATGTACATTACGATAAATACGAAGGAGTAACTATATTATATATATATATATATACATTTTTCCGTAACGTCGAATCAAAATCAATACGAAACCAATTTAACAGCCGTAATGAATGCTTCGTATGAAAATGCATGTTTCAACCTCCTCGTTTTCAATTGACGGACAAATATAATGACTCGCCGTTGTGACTCGCTTTGGTCTAGTCAGATAATTGCACTCAGCTAGATAGTCATGTATATCATGTATACGAATTCTGAAATCCATTAATTGCCTAACTTGTCGGTTTCGGTTTAAAAGTTATTTCGTTCAATTACTAATAGCTTTTGTTTTGCTCTCTACCTCCTTTTATTTATGCCCAACGAATTGGCTTAGCGTAGGAGGCCGGCGGAGGGGAGGGGGGAGGGTAGCGGCACAGTTTATGGCGGCAAAATTTTACAAAAAAAAATATTTGAACCAGATAAATATTTGAATCAGAACATTTTTCATAACTTATATCGTAAGGGCTTCGGGAATCCCCTTTTTAAAAATGATATGTTGTAATTGGATTTTTCCCCATTAATAGATGTTTTGTAAGATATACCAGTGACCGATTTAACATAAGTGCCGCCCTAAGCCCTAATTCATAGGCCGCCCTTAGTTTAAAATAAAAATCCGACAACCTATCTTGGATATAACAATTTGGCTACAAAAAAGGAGGGTTCCTTTCCTTATCTTAGATATAACAATTTAGTCAACAAAAAAAAAAAACAAAAAGGTCGTCCGCATCATTTCCAACTTTGCGGCCTCATAAAAGCAAAAAGCTAATTTTGCAGCCCTTAAAAAATGTGCCGCCCTAGACCCGGGCCTCACGGGCCTAAGGGTAAATCCGCCACTGTGTTTACCATATAACCCGTATGGTATATAACGGAAAATATATCACGTAGATTTTGTATGCCTTGTAAAATCTCAAAAATTATAAGATTTTACAACATAAGCAGTCGTATCTGATCGCGTTGACCTACTGGTTCGATTTTTAGTATAATAAGGAATAACCTAAGAAACCTTAGATCGGAATTTTTAATTAAACGACTTAAAAAAGGAGGAAGTTTTCAATTCGGTCCCATTCTCAGTTGTTGCAATTATGATTTTTATAAAATATCTCGGTCATTTGCTCACGAAATGTAGCATTTGATAAAGATGAAACTGCTGATAAAAATAAATGGTCATCAGGACTTTTTTTAATTTTAGTTTGATTACTTTAATATGTTTTCTAAGTAATCATTTGTAAGTTACAAGTGTAAAATAATTAATTATTAACAAAAAACTACTTACGGATTAAAGTGCTTTTTTGAGATGCGCTTAGTATTATAAAATTTTTAAAAATAATTAAAATAATTCCTTATTTTTTGACATGTATAATAATAGGATTTTTTTTACATTATTATCAATTTTTAAAAAATCAGGCATTCATAAAAAATTAGGCATTCTTCAAATTTTGGTAATCGAACATAGTTTAGGGTTTCCTAGTCAAAACGGAACCCTTATAGTTTTGCCATATCTGTCTGTCTGCCTGTCCGCAGCTTTGCTCCGAGGTCCCCAGTACTTGAAAGCTGTGATTCGGCATGAGTATACATATGAATTACGCCAGAAAGTCTTTTTTTTCCCTATATAAGACCAAAAATTATTTTTCTCATTTTTCCCATAATGTGGGGTATTGTTAGATAGGTCGTTTAAAAATATCGCGTGGGAAAACGATTTTTCCGACCGAGGAACTGTTTCCGAAATATTAAGCTTTAAAATGTAAATTTATCTCCGAGTCAAGTGTCCCCTTATCTCTGCCTAAACTACTCTTTTTAAAAATGTGAAAAATTTCATGATAGTAGCACATACAATAAAAAGGAAAATTGTCACGGCTATGTGGGCTTTTATAGTTACCGAGTTAAAGTCGATCAAAATAAAAAGAAATATTTCACCTAAATTTTACTGAATATTGTTAAGTTAAACATGTTAATTTTTAAGATATATATTTAAAAAAAAAGTTTTTAAGAAATAAGTTAATTTCAAACATTAAATTGATGGATGTCCACATATTTTGGTGGAAACTACGGAACCCTTCATGTGCGTGGTTTTACACGCACTTGGCCAATTTTTATTCATATTCAATTATTCATCCGGGGGGGCTGGGGGACGGCCATGTATTTGTGCACCTGTTGTTTGTCCATGGGCGGCAGCATTCACTTTCCATCATGTGATCTGTCAGTTCGTTTGACGCTCTATCCCATAAAAAAGTTAAAATAATAGTATATTTTATATTTTCAATATTTTGTGAATATGGATAAAATTTTCTTATTAATTACGAGTAATTTTGCATTTCAAAAATAATAATAGATTAATTTATTATAAAAAAAATCTACTTGCCTTGCCAAAAACTGTTGATGAATTTTCTTGCCAAAAATTCTCTAGAGTTAATATATGTAATGTACACTTATTGTATTCATTAAACTGCAACCAGGCGCGGTCGCAGTTTTTTGGTGCTATTTCTTAAGTAAAAATGTATGTGTAAGTTTTGGAAATTGGGGATTTTGACATGTTTTATCCGAATTTTTACTTAGCCACCAAGGGATTTTCATGCGACAAGTATTGTTTTGGGGGGGGGGGGTGTCATCTACCCTGTGCCCCTACCCCCCTCCCCTTCGGACCGCGCCTGACTGCAACACCTAAATACGGGGGCGGCAAACTACGCCGCTGGCCCAACGATTATATAAAAGTTGTTAGTGATACCTATCGTTGGTGCTTTTCAGGTAATAAATAAAATTAAGCTAAGCAAAGAACACACGACAATTTTAAAATATTCCTCAATCAAAAAGTTAACGCCCTGAATGATTTCAGGTATGATAAATGCATATAAATAATAGTATCAAAACTAAAAGTTGATACATTCAATACAATTTCTTAACATATTAATAAGAAAACTCAATATAGAAAAGAAAACAAAAATAAATTCCTTAGCAAAGGTAATGCTGACTCCGTAATATTTTCATCTACTGACGCAACTAACTTTATAAGTGCCTTTTTAACCTTCATACGGTCTTTAAATTTACCAACTTTAACGAACTTAGGGTCAGATTTGACCCAGTCTTAGAATAAGACTGAAAATTGAGATAAAAATAAAGAAATGTTTTTTTTTATTTGATTTGTTTTCACATTTAATTATTTAACCAGAATTATCATTTATATTTTCTATTAAATTTTAATGTTTTAGATTTAAAATAGGAGATGTATACAGTGCCAATAATGTAGTAAATTATTTTATATTACATTAAGTTTATAAAACAATGATATTACTTCTCAAACACAAATTTCTATAAATAAATACTGATCGAAAGTATTTATTGCAAATTTTAGTTCATAATGATTTATATACAACAAAAATAAAGGTATAAAGAAACTTGAAAAATTCTAAATTAACTTATTCTATGTACAGTATATCCAAACAAAAATAAGAATATAATTATATTTAAAGAATATGATCAAAAGCTATATAAAATTTTAGTACATAGTTTACGATGGCATTTTTTAGGTTACCTCTAGTGCTTAACTGATAAATTGGATAAATTGGATCGAAGTGTATGAAGTTTGCATATTCTCATTTAATACACGAAAATAATATTTTTGTGTTATATATGAAAATAATATTTTTGACCGAAATGCACCTGATAATATCAGTTGATAAATAGTATAGCCACTGTCTCACATATTATACAAACCTTTTTTTTTTATTTTCACATTACATCTACACTTTGTTATGTTGATGATTTCTGTAATACTGAGAATAATTTCGGTCTAGGTACTAAAACAAAACAACATCTTATTTTGAATAAGCGAAGTGATTTGATCCATAAACAATTGAAACAATAACAAGTTCTTTGAGTGCTTGTTACTTTGTGCCCGCAGTCAAATTTAACTCAAAGATCGTTTACGTAAATAAATCTATAGGTTGAATATCATAAAAAAAAATACCAAAAAAAATATTTTAATATTTTAAGTATAGCAAATAATTAAAAGTCATACTACTAAAAAGCTTATTTCGTGAGATAATTAAGTTTTCATCCCAAAATGGGTCATAATTGACCCGAAGACCTTATGAAGGTTCTAATTTTGAGAACAACATTAATGCGGAAGCTTCATCGACACAGGCTTCCTGATTGTATTACTGAACGTACTTCCCACTATTTACTACATGTACTACACATGCAAATGCTGTTATTTTGATATTAGGTACAAAGAGACACTCTAATTTGATTTAAACATACTTGGTGTTTGAATCTAATGTATTGATTACAATTTTCTTCTATTAACTAATAAGCTCGCTTTGTCTGTACCTAATAATTAGTCTAAGACTCTAAGCTAATTATTGTAATTAATTGTAATTAAACATCTCGTGTAGATGATGCTTGGTACAGATGTCTAAATGTAATGGATTATTTTCTTTATATCATTATAGTTATTGATCATAAATTATACTGTACATTATTACAATAAGTTTTTAGTGTTTGTAGTTCGATTTGTTATACTCGAAGTTAAATTAACCACAATGCTATTTAAAACAGCTGAAACAATTTAAAGAAACTTTTATGAGTAGTAATAGTATTTTATAGTATAGTAGTGATTTTTACCTCGAAAATATTTTTTTTTTTCAGGGGAAAAATGGAAAGTCTGAAAAAACGTAAACCCTCAAACTAGGGCGAAAAAACAAAATTGGTAAACAAAACTTAAAACATTTTTTTAATTACATTGAAAACGAGTTATCCTTGAAGCGTTTATCAAACTCCTATATAAGGAGTCAATTAAACGTGATTTACATAAACCAGAAATAAACGCAACAGCTGCAGTACAAATATTTTGGAAACATTAAAAAACTTACAATAAAAATAATTCATGACATCCATACTAATATTATAAATGCGAAAGTAACTCTGTCTGTCTGTCTGTCTGTGTCGCTTTCACGCCGAAACTACTGATCCGATTTTAATGAAACTTCGTACACAGACACTACAGACTCTGGAGACAAAAGGACAAAAGGACATAGGCTACTATTTTTTTGCGAAAAAGGCACTTTAAAGGGTTCAAACAGGGGGCAAAACGTCGTATGGAAGTATTGTCATTTTAAATGCTAATACTTTAGAATTTATTTCAAGTTTGTACATGTTTTCCATTTTTACAGCCGACTTATTTTATAGACAACACTTAATAATCGCGACCGAAGCCGCGGGTAATAGCTAGTATACATATACAACAAACATTAAAGCACAATTAAAGTAAACAAAGATATAATTAAACTTAAAATAACAATAACAACACATAAACACCAAATTCACATAACCACGGTTTGCATTTCACATATCCGAGTGTACCAAACATTGTAATACTGCGAGTTACGTCAACATTCATGTGTAAAACTGTGCCGCAGCTGACCGTTTGTTTGCCTGAGAAGTCTGACTATACGATCATAAATCCAAATTTATTCAAAACAATCTCTATTTCTAAAACCTTAGTGAAACATCAATCTGTCGTGGTTCTCATTTTGAACGAGTGCATTAAACGTAGAAATAAACAAAGCGCTGTGGTATTAGCGCACTCTACTCTACTTTGAAGCCATTATGCGTAAAAGCGACATATTGCAATGAACATTCTTTGGCTTGATACGCCGAGAGAAGTACCAGTAATATAGTCATAACGGCATAACATTACATGCGTTTTATTAAAGCTGCCGGGACATCACTTAAGAGACGCAATACGATTTCAATACAAATAAATTTTCCAATCACTGCCCATATATTTCTTTCAACAGTTATAGCCAATTTATTTTATAACGAAATATCCGCTATGATTTATTGTTGTAAACAATAAAGTGTGCCAGTTTCGCTATATTACCGTAGAATATAACGTCAGTAAAATTGAAGTTTATTCAATGTACAAAAAATATTGAAAAGTGGCGTATCTGTTTGAAAATGGTCCTAATGTTGCCAATATTTATACCGTTTTTGTTTGTATTTCTCTTAAACGTATATTCATACGTATGGTTAATTAAACATTGTTTGTATGTGGTACGTGTGTACATATCTTTTAGTGAAAAATGTACTAGCCCCATATTTCTTCTCTATATATTTCTCAGTATTTATTATATCTTGGGCTACTTAAATAAGTCGGCTTCATACTTGTACTTTCAATCCGATGATCCTTCGAAATCAATCATTCTAGGCGACGTCGATTAATCATCGCAGGTATGTTGTGAATGGATTACGTACACGCATTTATACAAAGCCTCCACTGAATAATACTGGCTCTAGGTACGAGTGCCACAATAAATCCATACGGGTCCATGTGTGAGTACTTACAATAGTAAAAGGTATAGAGGTAAACTTCTAACATTTTTACGAGGACATTTTACGAACATTTTTACGAGGTTTTTTTTTTTATTTGGAGCATATCACGTCAATTGAATTTGTAAATTCGAATGTACGTGCGTTTCGGTTTTCCGTTGCTTAAAAGCTTTTAATTTTCGTAGTAGGCACTCTAATCGTCGGTACTAGAATTGCCGAACGCCGTGTAAATTTAATGAAAAGCGCAGGTGGAATGCGAGGTCACGCTTCCAGAGAGGGAGAGAATAAACATAGAGAAACAATGTTTTGGAAAACAAACTAATTCACAAATCATTACACCTTTCAATTTGTTTTCAAAAGAACGCCAATAACTATCGAAATATTCTATAGTTTAAACTCGTTTTTAGTAAAGATTTTGAAAGTCTCGAAGAATGCATTCATGTTGTCATAGAAACAAATATAACGTTGAATTAAATAACGAAATAAGTATAAATGAACTAACAACAATATTTAACTTAATAGATTGTTACTGTCGATACTATTTCACAGTTATTCCGGATTTTTCATGTCGTTGTATATGAGGGTCCCCTTATTTACTTTACTGACGCAAGCAGCGTTTGCTCTCCTATATCGGATGAAATGCTTACCCTGATTAATACAATAAAGTACAGTCTGCCTAAAAAACTCGTTTTATTATGACACTGACATGACAAGTAAGGTTCGTTTTTTGTTTTGCATTTTTTATTTAAAGTCAAACAGCTTTATATAACACGCTTTGATTCGGTGTCAGATTCACGAATAAATGTTAAAAATAATTTTCACTTTTGGATTTTGGATTTTTTGGATTAAACTTAACCGTGAAAATCAACGTGGTATTAGTAAAAAATTTTAACATAATATACAATATGTGATATTGTAGGTAGGTACATACCTTCGTACTAAAAAATCACCACATACTTGACCTAATTATTAAGAACCCTTCGCAACAATGATACTTCAAAATTGAGTTCGAAAATTCACTATTTCGATCAGTTGACAACAAATTATAGAAATACGAGTGCTCTTAATTTGAGTCCGGGGTCCGCAGTATGTAGACATAAGTCAAAATCTTTATTCAGTTTTGTTCACGATGTTAAAGTAACTAATAAATATAGTGGATAGGTATTTGGATGTTCAACATTTGGATTTTTATCAAATTATGCACTTAACATAGATATATCTAATTAAATATATATTATAATTTAATATACGATATTTTATATGCTACTAGCAGACCAGATAGACGTCCCGTTCAGCAGTATCAGTGCTACCTAGCATTTTTAAATTTTCCGTAATAATTATAATAGTACTTCAAGAAATATTCTAAAAATGAATTTATCAATAAAATATTTACGGCAGATATATTATAAAACCATATATTCAATATATCATATACTCGTAATTCAATATTTATAACTAAGCATCAAAGACGAGTATTATTCTTTCATCACATTGCGATCGCTATGGTCACTAAAAATAGATTCCGAGGTCGTGGGTGATACGGAGCTGGTAAATCCACAAGAATCTTTATCATACCTAACAGCGTTATTTCAAAGAAATTAAAATGAAAAGCGTGACCCACTATCCCTTTTATATTTTATATCAACATATTTCGATATATTTAACATCATATAGATCTAATAGATCGGATTTTTATTGCATACCGTGATTGAATAAGATTTTTTTAATAGGAAATGCTTAATATATAATTTATTACTAGGTAGTGTAAATTTGAAAAATTTATTAAAGCCCCGACGATACTGACCACATTCAATACGACATGAGGTCCTTAAATCCGCGTACACGCATGCACGTACATAATTTTTCGAGTTACTCTCAATAAGC
>DVXP01004196.1:0-10581 GCA_018235645.1 Junonia grisea
AACCACGTGCTCGACAGGTGCGCCGCGCTCTGTACTGACGTCACCCGAGTAGCTCCCCCCTACCCCTCCGCCCTCCGCCCTCCGCCCGCGCGACGACGAGCCGCTCGACCTGCACCGCGCGCACAACCACGTGCTCGACAGGTGCGCCGCGCTCTGTACTGACGTCACCCGAGTAGCTCCCCCCTACCCCTCCGCCCTCCGTCATTATGCATTGCATTTTGTCTTCGTCAGGGTGGATATCCTTGCCACCAAAAGAAAATAATTAGTAAGTATTAGGCTGGAAATAGTGCTCGAGTTACTCGGGTATTTTATGACGTCAATCGAGCTCTACTCGAGTTACCGAGTGACTCGTGTCACTCGACTCACTCGAGCTGTGCAAGAGCCACTCGGTCACTCGACTCACTCAAGTTGTGCAAAAGCCACTCTGTCACTCGACTAATTCGAGTTGTGTGTCACTCGGTCACTCGAGTCGTAGTCGCCCTGTTTTGCGTGTCTTAAAACTGTCGGTTAATAAAAAAAAAGGTTTCTTATATAATGATGTATGGTTTTGTTTTCACAGTCCTACTAAATCGACGGAGAAGTCACCAACAAAGCCATCACCAAAGAAAAGGAATTCAGGTCACGAGGCCTCGAGTGGAGGTGAGTAATCTTTACCTACACATGGTACACCTGGAACATTAAGACAAGTCTTTATGGAACTAGTAAATATTTGGTCTTTTATTGAACTTTGTTTAATATTGTTTAAAGTAATCTATATTTTTGTTAATTACTAGATTACCTAGTAAACTTTTTGCTACCGCCCGCCGTCCATTAGAATGTAGCTATACAAAGCTTCGAGTTTAATTTTTTAATAGTTTTTCTATTTTATCACGGTATGTTTATCTATGGTAGATTAATAAATAAATAAATAAATCGATCGATAATGCAATTTTTACGTATAGAAATATCTTGTTTCAGACGCAGAAAAAGTACTGATAAACAAGACTGAGTTAGATAACATTCTATATAAGAACGCGAAGGCGCTTCGAAGCATCGGTCTCGAGGCGCTCCTAGACCTGTACGCTCAGCTAGCGGGCGCGGTGCGATCGTACGCCGCCAAGTACGACCGCACCAAACTCCCGCACGAAATGCAGGCCATCATCACGAGGTACTTGCAGCTCGCGAGAAAGTAAACGACACGACAGGCCTTCCGTCAAAAATACGTAGACTAGGATAAAAATGTCGGACGTCGTGTTTACACTTGTACGATGTTTTGACGTATTGTGTTGTGATTAATTTTGCAATTAGGTAGTACACTTATGGTATAGACTACGACACTACATTTTCAGTGTATCGAGTTTCTGTATATGGTATAAGTGTCAAATAGCAAAATTATTGCGACACAATAATGAGTGTTGCAATAGTATTACGTAAAAGTTTTGTACAAGTGTAAACAGTACGGTCACATTTTGTGTCGCAGTCTAAACGTACCATCAGAATAAGTGCTGACAATATCGTCTCAAATCGTATTCCTAACCAGAATTTATCTGTACAGTGTCCCCCTTTAAATACGTAGATACATAACATTGACGTTCAGGTAATCATTTCTAGTGGTTTAATAGAAAAATGTTAGTGTGATTAATTAGGTACAAAAAAACTTTACACTCAGCCGCAAATAAAAATGGTTTAAATAAAACTTATTGTCCCTGTGACGTCAGTGTTATGTGCATACGGTCACTTGTTAATAGACTAGGATTTTAAATTTTTCAAAGCCGTCCAAAGTTTTTTATGAAAGACCAGTCTTTTTTCATAGTAATCGTAGCCCCACACGACAACCATATACTTGCGCAAGTTTGAAATTTTCGTTTGATAAAATTACGCGAATGGGGCGCGATAGTTTTAATCATCATTTTATTGATAAAATAATATTATTAGTCAATACTAAATAATTCAGTATCCACTAAAATGATGAATGAATGTGATTTATTTTTATAGCAAATTCAATAAAGAATATAAAGAATTAGCATTATAGATACGTATGTGTCAATGTGCAAATAAAATATTGCGCAAGTATATCGTTAAGTGTGGCAACAGTAAAAAAAATAATAAGATTTTGACAGAAGGCTGTCTCCAAACAGGTTATAATGTCGGAATAATGCATTCCATGTCGGTGTGGAGAAAATATCTGTTCTGTTTTATCTACGTAGCGAGAGTTTAAGCTTAGGGGAGGTTTTAGCGAATATTTAGAAAATAGTATTTTATTTTAACAATTGGTCTGGATTCTTTTACAAATTAGTATATTATTTTTTAATAATAATTAATAACTAACAAAATATTATCTACACGGTTTTGATGTAATAATTTATTTCTTTTAATAACGCTATTTTATTTGAGTGTAATTTATTTTATAAAATCGTAGATTAAAATTAAAATACGAGTACTGATTTCTAAATCTTCTCGGTTGTTTTTAAATTGATTAATATGAATAGAATTTTAGGAAGTGCGATATCACCTAAACAGCCAAATTGTGAGTGATTGTGGTTTTACGATCTGGACCTTAGGGTCAAAACCCAAAGCTACATACCATGTATTTGACCAATTCGTTGGTAGACAAGTCAGAACTAATTGAATTAATGATAGTCTATGGTCATTCTTAATGACATCTTTGTTTTTGACTTTTGATCTTCATAATATTCCGCGGCGTCTTACGCGTAATTTTCTTTTAGTTCGACTATGCTATGGCTATGATTGTAACCCTATATAATGTTATGATTGGATGGTTGTTTGTTACTTCGTTGTTCGTGTTGTGCAAAATATTAACGTCACTACATTTACTACATTAACAGTGAACATTTGAATTTGAAACATTTAAATTGTTTATATAAAATTTTATTGCATAAAATTCTAAATATAATAGAACAAAACAATAAAAAGACAAAATAATGTTGTTTCTGTTTTGGTGTCAGGTTGTTAAAAACGTTATTAAAATAAAATAATGCTGAAAGCAAAAAAAGTAATTTCAAAGCGGAAAAAGTTATATTTGTATGTGTATGTCTGTGTGTCTCTCAAAACGTTTCAAATATTTGTCAATTTGGTGGTCTTTTAACGTCCACATGCTAGGTATCGTCTTTTTTTAAAATTAATTTATATTTTATTTTAAACTATATTGTACTAATAAAAAAACAGTAATTCGTACTCCCGACACAAGATCCAATGATCTTATAGGGAGGCCGTTGAGTGTAAAGTGTTATTTATTTCCCATTTGATATTTCGTAAACATTTGGTTTTTCAGCTACATAATTTTATAAGTAATTTGTTATGTTACTTGTATAAAATGGGCCACATGTACGCCTGGTCCAGTATCTTATGATCGTCATAATAAAACTTATAATCTTTCATAGCATACATTCGATATTTAGCCAAGTTTCCATATATGTTGAAGGAGTATATATGGATATATTAAAGTTTAACCAATGCTTTAATCTTAAGGATAATTGGTTTTTGAAGTTTTATGGAATGATGCCCGTTTTAGAAGTGTTTAAATATATCATATTGGAGTGACACGCTTGTTGATATAACTTTCTTATAACTACATATATGTTACAATTGAAAAATTTACTCACCTTCAAAGTATAATGGCACACTCTTTCCTGCATTTAAATCAGGATTTCTTATACAGTAATACACCGAATTTACACAGTTACACAATTGGGCAGGACAGTAGCCATGTTAATTGAAACTCCGTTAGTCGGGTCGTAACAGGACAACTTCTAAATGAAAATTTTAGATGAAATTTTGAATTAAGCCATACATACATAATAGTGAGTAGTCATGAGTGTTACAAAAAATACAACGCTTAAAATCTGTGTAAGTCGCACTATTACTGTATCCTAAATTTCCTCCACGTTTCATTTGAATTAGATGTGTTGTTAAAATATTTTTCACTACCCTGAGTGTCGGTGTGTAAATTTATGGTAAAAATCTAAAAATAATAGTGCTGAAGATACATTTTAGCAATCATTTTTATAATTACATTTAATTTAAACATATTTAATTGAATAGTCTCAATTGTTACAGGAATGAATTATATTGCAATTTAAATAAAATAAATAAAAATAATTCAATAAATACTAATAATTCTAACACAGACGATAGTAATAAATATTAAATAAATAGTTTACATTAAAAAATAGTAACCGGTTGTGAAAAAAATATCGAATTAACGACAAATAACAATTTGGCTTTTTAGGTTCATTAAAGACGATTCTGTAGAGTGTTAACAGTTACTAATTAAGTTTATTAAATTAATAACTTAACAATTTTGCTACGATTATCAAAATAGGGCTCCAAGTAATGACGAACGAATGTTTTTTTTTATAAAATTGTTAACAGAAATAGTTTTAGTATTGTCGCAGTTTTTGTTCACAATTATGCCCTGTAAGTGAATTTAGACATATTTCGATCACTGCCACTAATATTCCTTGTCATTCGAGCTAAGGCTGATATTACATCTACCAGTTGAGTGTGTTGTAGGGATGTCAGTTACCCAGAACGAGCTTAAATAATTCTGTATCTATGCCTATTGTGTGGCTATCGAGATGTTTATATAACTGAAATGTTAGCATTATCACCGATTTAGTTGATACTTTTTTGATATCAAATACTTATCCAATGGTGTGTTTTTTGTTGTTGTTAATAAAGTGAAGTAATTTTGCTATGGAAACATAAATAAAAATCTCATACTAATATCATATACCAAACAAAAAAAATGAAATTTTGCCGCATTGCTATGGTTTGACAATATAAATAGATATAATCGAAATATGATACAAGTAGGAAAAATTGTTTCACCCTCAATAACCCATGATAAGACAAGGCTGGATTTGCTATTGAAAAGTTTTTAAGTGAAGATTTACCCATAATAACTTAATACTGTTTTAAGGTCCTACCGAACAATCTCCAATGTGTCCATAAACAACATTGGCGAAATAAAATGTGTCCAATGGGCACGGCTAAAAGTCACTAAATACATAAATTACTGAAGTTAAAACGTCAAATATGTGTATGTCCTATCTCAATAATTGAACAGTCTTACCTTAACACCGAAGCATTCTACTAAAATAATCATAATTCACTGTTGTATAACTCGCTTAGGAAACACACGAACGAATTTTAAAAGTTACAGTTTTAATCGACATTTCACAGTTTTTGTCTCACCGATTTCTATATCATGCAAAACCTAGACATTTGACAATCTTTTATTTGTCGTGTTTTTGTGTGTCCATTCGAAATATGTTACAGCTTTCTCGATTGTAAGAATGCACGACGGTGCATTGTCTGACAGCTTTTTTGTTATTGTCGTGTTAACAGGTCATTCATCTGACGTTTTTTTGGTATTTAAATATATGTTTTTTGGTATTTAATTGAAATGTTGGAAATTGTTGATTATTATTTACGAAGAAATGAATATTAAATATACAGAATGTTCAAATTAATCTTGTGTTATTTAAAACGTTTATTATATTGGATTTTTTTTATTTTTTTGAGATTGGCAACAATATCCTTATCGTTTTGAAGAAGTATTTGATATCAAAAATGTTTTAAATTACATAAAAGCATCATCATCAGACTCAGTCTAAGTATGTACTTAAAAACTTATGTTACATAATAAAATATTGAATAGACTACATGAAAAATACTTTGACAGTTTAACAAGTAAATAAACGAAATAAATTAATTTATTTTTTCTATATAACACTTATATACGTCCAGATTAATAAAAAAAAAAATGTTTTGCCACTGATAAGTTATAATACAAAAATCAATATAAAAATATTATAATAGAACTTTGTTTTATATAATACAGCGTTCACACATACAAACATATTATCTTTTGTATATTTAAATGAAACATATCTATCTTTTAATAAAATTTTGTACATCCACAAAGTTAACTTCTGTGGGTAAAAGTAACAGTGTGATAAGAACGGATAAAAAGGCACATAAATTATATATGAAAAATAGTTACCTCGTTCCGATTAGGAATTAAATATATTGTACCTATATACGCATTACGTTAGGGAATATTGCCATATATTGATGTTCAGATGGCGATATCTGTTGGAAATTCGATGGTCGAGTCGGCCATACTGCCTTCCTATACAGGTATCAACAATTGAGGTCTTCGTTGATTGTTAGCTAAATTCTAAGCCATTTATTTTGCAATTTTTGTGACAGTAAATTATAGTCTAAGGTTTTGTTTTTTATTTGTCATTAACGATTATTGTAAATTTCAACTAGAATTGTATATTTCTTATGAATTTTAACTTGAATACGAGTATCGTTACCATCATATTTATATAATAAGTTTAAATATGAAGACTTGAACATCGAATTTCAATAAGCTGTTCAAACGAATTTGTAGTTATACGTATTAAAATATAGCAACACTTGCAATGCCTACCAAAAAGAACCTAATTCCGATATTAATATTTTCCCAAATGTGATTCTATTAATAGTAATAAGTGAAAGAAAAGGTTTTTTATTACATTATGATTTTTATTTAAGACAAATTGTTGAAGAAATAAGTTAATCAATATGTGAGTAGTTCATTATGATGAGATTAGAAATTGTTGATTGCAATCTCTGAAACGTAATAAAGAGTCGTGTATTGTGTGCTCCGGTAACGAACCTACCGGCCCTTGCAGTTTAATTGTTGCTTTCTCTTCTCATTCTAATAGATTATTGAGTTTTAATAACGTTTCTTTTGATTTTATTGCCTTTACGAAATTATATTATTATGTTAATAACACGGATGTTATAATAGAATTAGATTGTAAAATGTATGAAATTAATATGTACCGAATTAAATTGTTCTTTTTTGTTTTGTCGATTTAATGTTTGTTGTACTGTCTTGTGGGGTGTTCTGATGTCGAAACGTTTGGAGGCGGGTATTGCAAGTGTTTGTGACCTAATTGTAAAGAATCTGCTTGCATTTTGCTCAATTTCATGTTTGAAGTATGTAAGCGACATCCACCGTTTGTTAGTGTATAATAAAAAATTTGTATTTATAAAATCGTATTTAATTAAAAATAAAAAGGGTACGCCTTCATGTGATAATGAGTCTTGTGTTTCATTTGTTTACCTGTTATATGTCATATGTTATTATATAATGTCATATACAAAGTAGTAGTTCGAGATTTTTTTAAGGAGCGATTTCCTGTTATTTTGTAAATATTAAGATTTAAATTACTAATATTTCTTAAAGTCAAGTTTCCGTCTTCCTCTACCAACTTACCGTTACTTCTAATGTAAGTAAATTCACAAATAACAATTTAGAGCGTATTCCACTGTAAATGTTATCTAAGTAACGTTGCAAATAGGGATTGCAATCCGGTCCGGCGGATCCGGTAATCCGGCGGATCCGACGTGTTTTTGGACCTACCGGATCCGGTGAGTCAGCGCCGAATCCAGTACCGGTTCCGGTAAAGCAAAAAATACGTAATCGTGATTTGGAAATGACGTTGCCAGATCGCTAGAAATGCCACGGCACTACCGCCGCCTACACCGTCTGTTAGTGCACTTGTTTGTCAGTCGCCACATGAACTTTGACATCGAAAGTGTTGAACGAAACTAATCAAAAAGTGTGTGAGTGATTGATTAGATCAGCCGCACATGCTGGAACAGCCTTTAATCTATGGTTGAAAGATTTTATGATTTGAAAGTAAGCATCAAAAAAACTTTAATAGATATAAAATCTGAAGTAAAATTTACAGAACACAAGTGGTGAATAATGAAAGTTTTGACCACCAGTTTGCAAGCATTCAAACTTGCTGCCGACACTGTTCTTAAATTTATTATAGATAAGTTGGGTCAACAAGATACTGTTTTAAGTACCGATCTATCGGTCGCACTACGTTTAAAAATAAAAGAACGTCAACTAACGAACAACTGGCATATTAACTACATATGTTTTGGATCATGTAAGTACATAATCCAAAACTGACTTTTTAAGGGCAAGATGACTTTTTTAAATACATTTTTATGTCTAAATCATGCGACAGGAAATTGAAAAAAAGTCAATTCCTAAGTGGTGAAATGTGATAGAAACAGCAGATGAAAATATAAATTTTGATTCTGATTCCGTGTCATTATTGCCAATAGAAAAATAAAACATTATATTAAAAGAGGAACTGGAAAATTAAATCCTGCGAGAAAAAAGGGTATCGGGGAAAATTTAAAGCTAAAAAAGAAACATATTTTTGAGAAAATATTTAAAAAAGAAATGACTGCGTATGAAGTCGAAGGAGTAAAAGGAAAATACTTGTCGCTGATCTACAATACTTACAATTACTTAATGATTAGGCTAACCAGTTTTGAAGTAGAAAGAGCCTTTTCTGCTGCAGGTAATACTTGTAGCACCATCAGAAGCAGATTAGAAGACAGTACAATCAACACTATATATTTTCATAAATTGTTTTTTCAAGCACAGAAATAATATTCACTTGAACACTTGCATTTTTTGCATTGCAAAATATAAATGCTTCTTGTTTTATTGTTTTATAAGATTATGAACTGAAGTTGGTTTTATAAAAACATAATTAATAGACTGTTTTGTTAAAAGCTTTAGTCTATGTAGATTTTGATAGTAATATAATAATGTAGATAAGTTTAATAGTATATTATTATATAGATAGTATTGTTACTTAAGTACTTTCAGATACTTACATACAGCAATGAGTGAGAGTTAGACTGACTACTTACTTTATTATTTAGAATAGTTTCATAATTTCATTCACCGACTGAGTTCAATTGTATATGTATTTTCAAACCATCTAGGGATTGAATCCAGTTGTATGGAAACAGGAGTTTTCCAAAAATATGAACATTACAATTGCATATAGGTAGGTATAGGTATAGGTACGTTCTTTCTTTACGTCTGAGGGTCGAAACACATTTATTTGTCATATCATACCTAACGTCTATAAAGTAAAGAAAACAAATGTCCGAGACCGTTTTCCGATAAGGCTATTTAGTTTTCGTATTCAGGACCGGACCGCAATATTTTTTATACAGATAATCCTTATGATTTATTGCGTTTAACTCCCTGATTTATCGTCCAACTTCTGATTACGTTTTCGACGTTATCAGTAATATGTGTAAATTGGATTAAATGTGTGATTTATTGTTATTTCAATCGTTTATTAATTGCGATCGCGTTTTAGGTTTAATGAGTGTTTTGTGTTTGTTATCTTAATGATCATATCATGTAGTATGGAATGTAAAAATCTTCTTATAATTTGAGACATAGTAACAGCCTGTATAATTGTACATGTGTCAATGGTGGATAAAGACCTTTTCTAATTTTAAGGAGAACATTAAAGAGCTTAATTTAGGTTGAGCTTATTTGTCAGAATTTCTTCCGGCACGTGCAGATTTCCTGACCAGGTTTTTCTTCACTGCCAATTTGCAACATAGTCTTAATAAATTCATAATCATTATTAATTCTTAGATATTTATTTTCATGATCTCCATATTTTTTTTTTAACTTTTCTTTAGCCAAACATCTGAAACATGAAAGATATGAAATTATATTACTGCTGGCCCTTAGGAACACTTGTCGATTCAGAAAAATTTTAGCGTCATTGCAAGTAACTATAACAATTTTTTCCTAACTTAATCTACACTTAAATAATCCAACTGATAAGACACAGATTGGTATTATACGTCAACACATATGTACCTGTAAAGATCTAAATTAAATTCTAATAAGATTTACTAGAAACACTACCATACAAAATTACTTTCATTTCACTTCAATTCAACTTTGCGTTTAGGTCTTGAAATTATTAATACGCTTTGTCTACAGCTTAAAATTTAATATTTGCAGATAGTAAAGAGTTGAAGCATAACAATATCTAGCTTTGATTAAGCTGTTACGTTACAAAGTTGAACAAAGGAGGTAGCTCGCATGAGATCCAGTTAAAACCAGATCTTAACAGTCAGTGGGGTGCAGTTAACAGGAATTCAATTATAAGTTTTACTCCTTTCAGACATAGATTATTTAATGTAAACAAAATATATATTAAAACAGAAAACAGTGAGCCAGTGAATAAAGTTGTCTATTTTTATCCAAAATTATAGATACAACTACGTATAAAAATACTGTTTTTTTTTTAAGTGAAGAGACATTGTAGTTTTTAATTCAATTAATATGTCTAATAAAGCAATTGTTACAAATACGGTTAAAAATTAACAGTTCTGTTACTACATGTAAGATTGGTGTTGGTACTACAATAAGCTTACTTTTACATCCGCTCTGGTGTAGTGGTGCTGAATCCGCTATTAACGCCGGTGGTCGCGGGTTCGATTCCCATTCGGGGCGGAAGTTAGCTTGATACAAACATTTGTTCCTAGGTCTGGTTCATTTGGGTCTCCCCATCGTGTCTCGGAGAGCACGTTAAGCCGTCGGTCCCGGTTGCTATCACAATCACCTGATAACGATCGTTAGTCATAGTAGGTAATGTTCTAGTCTAAATGGTTACTGGCTTGCCCTCTGAGTTGCGGAGGTCAGACGGCAATCGCTCTGCGTAAAAATCAGTA
>DVXP01004197.1:0-10581 GCA_018235645.1 Junonia grisea
TACTAAACTTACTAAATTTTATTGATCCAGAAATCTCAAAACTAGAGACTACAATCTTTAAAACGCTAATTTTATGATTCCGATACGACCATTTTTAACAAAGATATAATAACTTTCGATGAAAATGCTAAAAATTGCGTCAATTTTTTGACAAAAGTTGTGCGACAAGTACTTATATGTACCTGTACCTACATGTGTTGACAAAATAATAACCCCTTTTTTGCTTTCGTCTTTCTCGGGTATGTATTGCCCCCCCCTGAACAAATTTCTGGATCCGCGCCTGTATGCACTTATAGTTACTAATGCATGCTTGGTATGGGACAGTGATTGGACGGTGCTTTGTTAACGTCACGGCAGCGGTGCAGGTGTTGAGGGACGTATCAAACGGTACCGTCGACCTGGTGGAGGCACAGGTGCTCGAACAGCTAACAAAATTAATAAAATTCGATCAGGTAGGTAGTACGCACCATACATTTAGATTAAAACTTACATGTTACACTTACTAATGTTAACTAATGACGATAACCATAAAAAATGTAATTTAAGGTAAATGCATGTGTTACTGACACTGTCCCTAGCTAAAATCATTCGTAATATAACTTCTTTTTAATTCATATACATAGTAAACTCTATGTAGTGTAGAACTTGGACCTCTAAATGAATTTTATTTTAATCTTTTCCTTCAGTAGATTAGACATAACTTTTTGTGCTCGTTTACATACCAACCTTTTAAAATAAAAACAATATCTTTAATATTTTCAGTAGTACCTAAGTATGTAATTAATTTCATTTTATTATTCTAATATCGCAAAGGGTAGTTAACTCAAACGAATAACGATTGACCCACTGAAGTGTCTGCTACTTCTATAGTTTATCATTGCTATACTTACATTAAAGATTACTTGTGCTAACCATAATCTACCCGTTGGTTCTATAGTACCGGCGGGAAAGCCGAACAAAAGAAACAAATTAATCTATTTTACTTTCACATTTAATATAAGTATACCTACGTAAGTAAAACGTTTCCTAATTACCGTTCCTGTTTGCGAGCAGCTGTCGTCGCAGATAGTGCAGGACCTGGTGCAGTCGCGCTGGTACATGGCGGGCGCGCTGGTGGCTGTGGTGGCGGTCTGCTTCGTCTACATCCTGCTGCTGCGGTGGGTCGTCACGCCGGTCGTGTGGACCTCTATCGCGGGACTGTTCGCGCTTATTGGATTCGGTGAGCATCGGTGTTTGATTACCGTTCCTGTTGCGAGCAGCTGTCGTCAATAGTGCAGGACCTGGTGCAGGTTTTCATGAATCTAATAATTGGAAATGGAAATTTGCACAAAAACTACATTATTTCGTTTATTTGATAAAACATTTTTTTCTAGAATGCATTGTCTTAAGATTAGATTACAAAGAATCTTTAAGAATACCTTTAAGTATATATGGAATTGTAATCCAATCCCAAGATTTCTATATTTGAGAATTCCTTTTTCTTTTCAGCTATATATCTGTGTTACAAAAACTACGAATACTACAAAGCGAATCCGGTCGGCTTGTACCAAACAACGAACTTGAAGGGCTACGCGCAGAGTATATTCGCGAAAAGTGAGACGTGGCTGGCAGTCCTCATCATCCTGGCGATAGTATTCGTGATACTACTGTTGGTGATCGTTTTCCTGAGGAATCGTATTGTTATTGCTATTGCTCTTATACGGGAAGGAAGCAAGTGAGTAGCTGAACATGCGTTTTGTTCTATTCTAAATTATTTTAGCGTTCGTTGAAACTTTGAACGACACCGTTCCTAAATCTATGCATTTGTTATTTTAATTTTTTTTCGTTAATATAGTTCTTGTTAATAAAATACAATTTAAGTAGTCATTAAAATTGTTGCCTTTTATCACTTCAAAATTCTAAAAACGACACGAGTCGTATCTATGTCTATAATGTCTACATTAGCTTGCATTGGGTAACTATTAAATCTACGTCTAATGACTTAAACGGAATGACGGTAACTGCTTTGAGTTAATGACTTTATTTCTTAAAATCAAATCCCACACTATCAGTGTTTCAACATGTAGATGACGACACTAATGGGCTTTTCCTGTCAGATAACATTACATGGTATTTTACGGATTTAAAAATATTTGTCACAGACACAACTTCCTCTTCCATTTTGAATATATTTTAGCTTTTGATAAATTTTATTCTGCACATCTTATAATGCGGGGCGTTTGAACCAGTATTCTGTATGTCAATTTAACAAAGTAAATGAACGAGGTAGTAGAAGAAACATCATCAAAATATCTATCTAAATTGTTCCAAAAAATAATTACTCTAAATCAATTTAATGAATACGCACAAACTTAAGATGACGGTATCAACGGTAATCCAACTAAAACTAATTCTGCCGGCCTTCAATTTTGATGACCATGACATAATTAGAATGTTTACTTATAAAACCTCATTACACATTACAGAGCAGTGACGGCCATAAAATCTACAGTTCTGTTCCCCATATTCCCTTGGATACTACAATGTGGCGTCATCGCTTATGCGGTACTGGTCCTCATGTATCTACTGTCGATCGGCGACTCTGCCTTCCGTGTGGTGAACCTGAGAAACGATACGACGTGCGATTGCGGAGGGCTCTATAAACAGGTGAAGCAGTGACGGATTTAACACAAGTACTGCTTTTTTTTTTTGACGCAGGGTAAATCTTCATAGATACCCAACTCCTGGGGTGGGTGTCGGGTTATGTGGGACTGTACTCACTAAAATCCCCTGCGATGGTTGCCACAGCACGGAAAACGGAGAAGCTACGGGATCGCTTTCGCAGCACCTCCGCGGCACAAGTACCGCCCTAGGCCCTGATTCATACGGCGCCCCTAGCTTAGCCATCGTCTATGTGATACATACAAATTTAGTTAAAAAAAGGCGACACCCTTCGTTCCTTCGTTCAGTTATTATTTTAAAAGTCCCCTAACAACTATGATAATATCACATGAGTCACTTATCTTTGCATGCTAATTTGTATATGTAGGTTATCCATATAATAAACGAACGAACAATGTGTTCCCTTGAGAAATCTTTCGCTATAAATTGTAAACGTATTGTATGTGTTGAGTCACGACACCCGCTATCACTGTGACGAATTTAATTTGCGAGTAAGAAATATTACACAAATGTTCACAGATGATAAATAAGAAAATGCTACCTTCCACTTTCATTTCATATTTGTATCGAATTTATCAATGTTCAATAAATTGTAGCATCAGTTAACATTTTATTAAGTAGGTACGTATGTGATACGTAATGTCCGAAAAACGATTTGTAATATTTTCTAACAATATATTAATAATTTCAGGAAGGTGACCCCTGCAATCCTGCACAGTTTGTAACTCAGTGCCACGACACAAGGTCTAGCATACTGCCCTGCCAGGTGGCGTCTTGCCACTTCACTGGCATCGACAATCCCAACAGTGTTATATACATGCAACGTACGTATTTAAGAAATTTTTAATTATAAACCAATATATCACTACGAGAAATGAAGAAAGTAAATTAAGCGATATGATACCTATATTCAAAATATAGATTTTAATTCCGAATTTTACTAAGTCCGTTTAAATAAATTATAGATTGGGGTAAGGCTCACTTTTTATTTACAAATTTTCACAATATACAATGCTAATCGTAGTATTTTTGCCGATACCAAGAGGTATTTTCTTTCGCTTAGCATTGTTATTTCAAACATGGCGATAACGACGGCCTCTCCTCTTCCATTGTACTTGGCCCGATCTCGATATTTCAGTTAAGGAAAAAATAACATATTACTAATTACTATTTAAGTACAATTTATGGGGCACGCGAAAAAAAGGGGCGAAATAATTTTGAATTTTTTTTTTAGAAATATACTGCAAATTAAACGAAGGTATTTTAAAAAGCAAATTAAGACTACAACCAACTCATTATTACTTATGTTATTTCAGTGATCAATTTACTGGGTTTCTTCTGGGCCATGTTCTTCATCAGCGGCGTCGCTGACATGATGCTAGCGAGCACATTCTCCACTTGGTATTGGACATTCCGTAAAAAGGACTTGCCTTTCTTCACTCTTACCTCCGGAATCTATAGAACTTTCCGGTAAGTAGGACATTTTAATTATAGATAAATTTTTGGTCCCACCTTTATTGTCAGCTTTACATAATACGTATAATTGAAAGCTATTAAAAATCATTAAAAAAAAGATTCAAATTTTACAATAACCAACGAACTGTCTGCATTTTTTTTCAGATACCACTTGGGAACAGTGGCATTCGGAGCGCTCATCATAGCCATAGTGCGAGTTATAAGGGTCATTCTAGAATACATTGACCACAAAGTGAAGAAATTCGACAATCCATTCACGCGTTGCATCATGTGTTGCTGCAAGTGCGTGTTCTGGTGCTTGGAGAACTTCCTCCGGTTCGTGAACAAGAACGCGTACATCATGTGCGCGGTGCACGGCAAGAACTTCTGCCGCAGCGCCAATGACGCGTTCTCCTTGCTCATGAGGAATATCGTCCGAGTTGTCGTCTTGGATAAGGTTGGTTATAAATATGTTTTGTTTTTCTTTTTTTTTATATATACTTTTATGACATTTTAAAATATTGAATAGAGATTGTTTCTTCATTCGAATCTAATTCGAAATACTTATTATTTTTGGTCGATATTTGACAGTAACGTTATATGGAGACCAAAACATTTATTCGCATCACGTCATGATGATAGCTTACTTAAATTTTTATTATACTAAACCGTTTTTATAGCTAAAAAATAGATATCAAATTGTGTTCTCGTCACACTAAATCTAACTAAATGTTTTATTTAGCATGAAAAAGTTCAAAAAACACCCATTATTCTTCCTTATATCCTTAATTCCAGGTGGCAGATTTCATTTTCTTCCTGTCTAAACTGCTAATATCGATCGGCGTGGGTTTCGCCGTCTACTACCTGCTGGAGTGGAACTACGTGTACGAGGTGACGAAGGGCGAGAGATTGCACTACAACTACGTACCGGCGGTCATCCTCAGTGTTGCCACATACCTCATATGCACAATATTCTTCAATGTTTATTCGATGGCTGTGGATACCCTGTTCCTTTGTTTCCGTAAGTTATTTTTTTCTTTTTTGGTATTGTGTTTTGTTTAGGCTATTTTGACCGATAATGATCATGTCGAAGTAGTATGTTTTTTATTTATTTTTTGATGTATCACGCTGTATCTAATAATTAGGAAAATGAACTTAACTACCTAAATTTTAGGAATATAGTTGTAATATAAAATATAGTTATTGATCAACAACTTAACACGTTACAAAAACATCGCGAAAAAATATTTGTTGGTGTATTTATTTATATGTGTCATAACTAACAAACTGTAATTTATCATATTTCAATCATACCTGTGACGCATTATAAGTCAGCTATGGATCTTTGACACTAAGGAAAACCCACGTATAATAGTTTCTTGTCGAGGCAAAAATCCTTGAAAAAACTGTTTTTTATTTTATACTCTACGTTCAACTACACAAACTGGTTTTACCAGTAGATAATTGAAGAATGAACTGTACGTGGCCTCAGATAGAAGGTTGAAGGTCACAACTACAAATAATTAAAGAAAAAAATTGAAAAAATATCTTAATTATTGTTGCCTCTCTGTTACAGTGGAAGACTGCGAGCGGAATGACGGTTCTCCAGAAAAACCATACTTCATGTCTAAAAATCTTATGAAAATTCTGGGTAAAAGAAACAAAAAAGCAACGTAAATGTGCCAAATTATTGTTATGTGATCAATTTATTAACATTATCGTGAGAAAATATTCATAGGCTTTAACAAATTTATAATTAATAATTATTGTCAAAATTTCTAAAAATAAAAATTTATGATAACTTTTAAAATACCTACCTATGATAGAAATAATTTAATTAATGTAGATATTTAAGCCCGACGTGGCTGATTGACATAAGAGATGTAATTAAAGTTTTGGAAGTAATTTACTACTTAAGTTATGATGTTTGTATTCATGTATTTTATAAGATTTTTTTATGAGAGTGATCGATCGTTAGTTACCTATTTATATTGAGTGCCTGAACTTTGAAATTACTTTTATAAACTGTCTACTTTTCTACTGATTGTAAAACGTTTTATTAAAACATATTTCTATTGATTTTTTTTTTATTTTCTTCTCTCAATGTCGTTAAAGGGGAAAACGCCTAAAAAATAAAATAACTAACTACCTAACTTTCTTTCTCTAACTAACTTTCTCTTTTCACACGATCTAGAATATGTAAAGAAATAAGATTTTTTTTTAACTTCGATAATGCATTTAGGATGACGAATGAAGTAAAACAAAAAATAAATACAAAAATAATATCATATTTATTACTAGTTTTGGACTTAATATCAGTATAAAACAGCTTAAAAATATCCATTTTTTCACTCTTCCATAATACTATTCAATCTGTGTTGTGTTAAGAACGCGACATCAAGCATCACTTCAGGGTCCAAGAGCTCTTTCACATCGTCATAGCGCAGGCTCTCCTCGTAAGCAAACATAATGCTTGAGTCGTCGAGCATCATTTTAGAAGCGACTAATGCTGCTATGCAATTTTTTAATCGCGCCATTATCTCCCTATCTGATTTGCTGACGGGCTAGAAAAAATTGAAATTGAGTATTATTTTTATATGCAAGTATATGGTAATGTAATTAAGCTACTAAATAAGGTATTTTTTACTAGCCTTCCCTCTTGGATTCGCCTACGTATGCCTATATTCTAATCAATCGTAAAGACTAAGTTATTGTAATATTTTGTCAAAATTAAAAGTAAGAAAAGTTATAGTAGTTTTTTTGTGACAGGACAACAAACATTCAATCATCCATCCACAAAAACTAATAAATTTACACTAGCAGTGAAAATTACAATTTGGACCAATAGACTTTTTCATGGGTCTGAAATTGAACCCACAACCCAAAGTTACTGGCAGTTGCAATATTTTCTATTATCATCTCTGGATCTACCTATCTGATAAGATTTTAAGCTTTGTAACACTTATGATTAATAAGAGTTAAGCAATAGCAATTTAAGTAACTTATAAAAGTATTTTCTGACTTTTACTTTTTTTATATAAATAAAAAAAGTAAAAGTCAGAAGGTACAGCAGTTTTACACAGTAGACAGGGGCTGTAGATTTTTTAAACCATTTATAATTTATTAATTTAATGACGATGATTACTGCTGATCGGAGATGTGAGGAGGAGATGTTTGTATTTGTACAAACATTTGTTACTACGCCTGGGTATAGGTAAGGGACAACCCTTTGGGTCTCCCAACCTAACCTCGGAAAGTATATAAAGATGTCGGTCTCAGTTGTTATCACTATCATCTGATAATGGTTATAACACATTGTAGGGAAATATTCTAGTCTAATGGGCACTAGTATTCCTTCTGGGAAGCAGAGGTCATATGACAATAACTCTGCATAAAAATCAACAGCCTGTGAAAATTTATACTACAATAAAGCAGACCTTGGTAAAATACCAACAAAATGCTAGGAAAAAGAAAATTTACGAATTTCACATTTTAATAATATACCTGAAGTTCATAATTTTCAATCTCGTCTTTGTTCTCTTCTACCACAATCTGCTGTTGCTGCGGACTCATCCATATGAATCCATTGTTGCCAATTATAATTGCAATACCACAGGGCAGATTGTGAAAGTGATTTTTCCTCCTCTTGATCAATGATGGGAATACTTTTATTAACACACCTTGTGACAGCTGAAAATTGTATTGATAAATTTAAAAAAAAAAACCCCAAAACAAATAATTCCGACCTAAATTAACTATGCTCTTAGCTCTTATAAATTAGTAAGCAAGGAATATATTTGAAAGATTATCTAATTGAACATTAAATAATTTAATTACTTTGAAAATAATACTTTCAAAAACAGTTTTTGCTTAAGCAACCCCAATGTATTTACTATCAACACTAGTTATCAGTGTTAGGTATTGCAGTTAAAGTTTGAACTTAATGGCCCTTTTAATATTTAAAAAAATATTTTTTCAAAGACAACTTTAACCATGTGGAACAAAATAAAATTGTTACAATAATAATAAACATGTTAACCTTTCCATATTTTAAGCTTCTAGTGTGTAATGACAATGAGCCATCAGAGAACACACTCTGCACTTCAGCACTTATCAGATCACCCTCCTGCAAGTGTTTCCTCATCATTTGCTCGTCTTCTGCAGATCTCCGACGCTGTGATAAACATTCATAATATAATTAAAACTGTAAAATTCATTTAAATTGTTTATATTTTCTTTTTTTTTCAAGTATTTTTCACTTTTTATGTAACAAATGTTGTATACACCTGTCCTGGTGTATTACACGGAATATGACCAATGTTCTCTGATTAGTTGTAACTGTAATGACAAATACATGTTATGCATAAACAAGACTGAATGTCCTACAGCAGCAGTAGTAGAGTTAATTTTTTTTTTTGTGTATATGCTTTGTATATGTTTTGGAAGTGAAACGACTAGTAAGTAATTAAAATGAAGCTTACCAATTCTCCTCCAGGTAAGTTGACTGATGATAATTGCAAAATAGAATCCAGACGGGAATTAGTTTCTACTTTCCACCTCTTCTGTTGAACTTCCAACACTCTCCCAACCACGACATCACCAATTTCACCGACATATCTACTCTTTAATGGCCGCACACAAATTAATTTGTTCACCTTCTGCATTACACCCGCCACGGATGATTTAATACAGTCATCCTCAACATAAGTTCCATGGCCACTATAAAAATATTTATTGGATAAATAAACACCCTTTCATCTGGTACAAGGCTTTTCATTTTGTAAAAATTCTTACTCTAATTTATAGTAATATCAGACTTCTAAACCACAGTCTTAGCCTGTAATCTTAGAAGCTCGTAATTTTTTATAAAAGATATTTATTAAAAACTCAAAAGGAGTAGCCTTTATCCTAGGCTGGTTGTTTAATGTTTTATTTTTATTTTAATACAATGAATTTATTTAAATTTCTGGTTGTGGTTGGTTGTGGTTGAGGTTGGGGATACTTTACCAACCTTGCATACAACAACATACAATTTTATAAGCAAGATATTCTTTGTTTATTAATTTAACATACCGCATAAAATCTTGCATGCCACTGATAACCTCTCCTGGTGTGTAAAACCGTGGTAATTCATTACTTGATGCGACGCAATGGTTCACTCTTTCAGAAGCTAATCTAATTGTAACGTGACCTGTCATTTTAATTTAATGTTTTGATTTGTTAGTTTAGTTATTAATCAATGAGTAATGTGTAAAAACTACACAATAAATTAAAGACGAGTAAGTAAACAAACAGAGAAACAAAACATGAAACTTTAGGTTTTTGGCATATTTGACACTTGTCAGTCAAATGTTGCCACATTTCAATGATTATGAGAACTAAAGGAAAGTCAGCATATTTGGGATACTTAAGGTAATGTGGAATACCTCGATATCTAGAAAAGTAGATATAGATATCTATCTATCTATCTATTTCAAATCTATCTATTAAAAGTTGATGAAGAAGGTGAGTTGAAATTTTTTACATAGATACACATTTTATATCTACATTCTAGTTGACATTGACAACTACAGTCACAAGTCATTGACAATATTTTGACATTTGCTGTTGTTGTAGATCGGGTTGTGTTATATGTTTTTACTTTAATAGATTATAATAAGTCCTTCATTACTTCACTCTTAAACAATACCGATTATGTATTGTTTAAGAGTTTTGAACATTTAGATCTTAATTTATTTTGCTAAGTGACTAAAAGAACAGTAGTCATGGCCGTAAACGCTGCTCCTATAACTGCTACCGATAGTTTGTCACAAGCGTTGAAAGCAAACATTATACCGAATCAAGAATATTTATTACAAGTAAGAATTTACCATTTCTTTATGTATGTATTTCGAATAAGAAGTTAATTATTTCTTTATTATACAGGGCTCAGTTTTGGACTCAGCTGTAGAAGTCCTTCTTCATAGACTCCGTGGTCTCTGCGACAATGTTGACGCCGGGCCAGAAACCTTTGACGATCAAGAAGTTTGTTTTAGTTTAAGAGATCCTAATCAGCAGGTAATATTGTAGTTCAATTCAGGCGCGGATCCAGAAATTTGTTCAGGGGGGGGCAATACTTACCCGACAAAGACGAAAGCAAAAAAGGGGATATTATTTTGTCAACACATGTAGGTATAGGTACGTATAAGTACTTGTCTCACTACTTTTGTCAAAAAACGCTATTTTTAGTATTTTTTCAGATAGTTGTATCTTTAAGTAAAAAATAATTTCGTGGAGCAAAATGTCAATAAAAATTTAGATTTTTTTTTCTTCATGCTAGGTAATCACCGGAATTGCGCGAAATCAAATCATAACAAATTTTATTGATCTATAAATCTCAAAACTAGAGACTTCAAGCTTTAGAATGCTAATTTTTTAGATATTCTTGTGACGATTTCTGCTAGCCACGAGCTAGTCCTGCTCTCT
>DVXP01004198.1:0-10581 GCA_018235645.1 Junonia grisea
CATGGACATTTGCAACACCAAAGGAGCTACAAAATGCGTTGCCGGCCTTTTAGGGGGTATGGAGGGGGAATGGATGTTAAATTAATGGGGAAGGGGTGGGGAATTTGGCCTCTGGTACCCTCATTCACAGGGCGAAACACGACGCAAGCGTCATTTTACGCCGGTTTTCTGTGAGGCCGTGGTATCACTCCGGTCGAACCGCCCCATTCGTGCATGTATGTAAATGTAAATGTAAATGCATGGCTCTCCCACAGTAACACACTCACACTTTCTTTAGCTTCTTGTGCATAACAAGATATTTATGCCTATTTGGAAAGCCTTTCTGAAAGATATAGTTCACTTCTTGAATAAAAAATAAGATACTCGACATAGGTATATTAAAACATTTAGATTCCTCATTAGCGCATAAACGTGCCAACGATGTATATTAAGTGATAAATTAAATGCCATTCCTCCAAATATTATCGTCGTTTAATTCCAGCCGCCTGGGTAATTTGGGAATACTATCGTCGAGTTAATTCTTAGACTGGGATCCTTGCCACTCGAATTTCCTGTAACAATTAGCGATGACCTCGCCTAATGGGATTCCAGTGTATCAAGTGATAGGTGTTACATAAAATCCATTTGGACTATTTCAATCTGTGAGAGACGATATTCGAAAATATTTTCGGAGGTATTTTGAGACTTTTACCGTAATGAGACCCAAGGTTTATTAAAACTATGTATAATTTGTTATCTTTTAATTAACACAATATTTTCAAATTGGCTTTGGATACTAATTTGTTTACTTTTGGTATGGTTTAATATAATTAAGTACCCACCTACTTTTTAGATCTTATCTCGTTAAATTGGTTATACCTTCTGGTTTTATTCCTTGCTTAAACAAAAGTATTTCAATAAAAATATTATATAAACAACATATGAACGTTAGACGGATTTAATGGTATGTTTTATACTGGTAGCGCGTTTTCCAATATTTATAAGTTTCCCAGCCATTCTTCATCCTTTGCCTTTTGAAGGATTGAATTTCCGGAGCTCCTTTATTTCTGAGAAGCTCTATTATCTTCTGCTCAACCACAGTATATTGGAAAATTAGAATTTCAAACTATATACTTGACATTATAATAAGCACTTTATATTATAACTTATATTTTTTATAAAGCTACGATAAACTTACAATAACAAACTCCTAATTTCAATTCAGTTGTACGCGCAAGCAATTTAAAAACTTCGGGAGATGTATCGACCGTTCGGACTATTTGTAACGTTTTGTTATTGGGAAGGCTCGAAGCGTTGAGGAACGGCTCCGAGAACCATTTAAACAAAGACGCGTTACATAATTAGAAGTTTAAACAAAGACAAAACGAGTCGATGAAACGAATTGAATTTGCGCAATCCAATATACAGCGATTTTGGCAGACTGAGATCGCTCCGAGTTAAGCGGCCCAATAAATATGCAATGAACCGAGCGGTAAAAACGATCAATCCACGCCAACATGAAGCGCAAACAGTTTATCATAATCGTCTCATAGCGAAAAGTATGTCATCGATAAATATTATAACATTAAATACTATGACTTGCTGCGATGTCTATTCGTCATCTTCGGAAGTATTAGATGAAGACATTTATAATATCTGAGGAAGGGATGATTCCTTCGGAACGGACGATAAAAAAAAAACAATGTATAATATACTTCGAATTCATTCAAACTATATAAATAATTAACAATTAATCTCATCTGAAATCACGCATTTGTTTAAAATTGCCATATCCTCAAAGTACAATAAAGTTGCATTCGTCTTTCTCTAATTACTGAAGTAGTATACTTAACTGTAATCTATTTTTAGGAAATGGTCCATGCTTGTGGTACTCGTTACAAATTAGCCATCTCCCAAAAACGTTTTGTTGAATTTGATATATTAGGCAAATATATATCTACAAAGGTCGTATATTAATTTAGGGAAGCTTTGTTCGCCGCGTAATTAGAAGCGAGGGTCTAAAAGAAATGTCGGTGAGAAACCCTCATTAGTGCGACCCCTGATCTCTGTCTACGAAATGAACATCAATTGTTGACTTGGATTTTTTCAGTGGAAAATGAATAAAAACATTGAACAAATTGTATTTGAAAGATGAAGAAGCTTCGCTCAGTGTAGGTACTCTTTAATAATAATAGGATTTATCAAGATTTATTTGCAACCTGATAATTTTTCGATATCCTTTTGAATGAAGACAATATTTATTAAAGCATTTGACTCTCAAAGTCTCTACAATAGTTTAACTTAACACTGATTTTCTTTTGGTTCCTATTTATTATGGATAAGAAACAGTATTAATTTCGTATTAATTGAAAATACCATAATAATTTCTTGTCGAAGAAATCACCAAATCAATCGTAGGATAAAAAATGTAAAGTCGTGGCTAAAATTAACGAACTCCAGACCCAGAACCGGTGAACTTTCGCAAAAGAAAATTGGTTTATGCCAATGCCGCGTCAGAAGATAATTGGCGTTCCACGATAGTTGGACAGTTGAAGGCATCTGCCGCTGATATTGAGAACTTGCGACATTAATGCACTCTTTTAGCATAATTTGTGGGAACTAAACTGGGAACTTTTATAATATAAGACATGACTTTATTGAAATATACAGGAGTTACAGTGGTTCTTTTCGCGTCAATTTTCTTAGAACTTTTTTTATTGTATTCGACTGTACATTTTATTGATTATGTAGAGGCAGACGAATTAGATAAGCTGGTAGGGAGTGGTCCTACTGCATGTATTCATTAGTATTGGTAATAAGCATTACACAGTCACTATAGAAAAAGCCTTCATACCTGCAAAACCAAAAATAAAATATTAACACCGTTTCATTGATACAACTTTAGTTGTAATATGTCTACAAAGATCTACATATACACAACAAAAGAAAAAAATATTTCGAATAAGTATGTAAGAAATATATAAAAACTAATAACTACATTGACGTGAAACGAACTAGTATAATACAAGGAATTCAAATTGAATATAGCAGCAATATAAAAGAAAATAAAGTTAACGTCAAGTTTATCATAAATCTTTAAAGACGTATTATAAAGTGAGTTAGAGGATGCTTTACATACTTTATACTTGTAACTTTGGTTGTAAATTTCGAATGGAGCACGCAAAACTATCGTTAAAAGTTTTCATGTATAGGCGGGCGGTTGGAAACTCGTGACAAGCATTACCCTTTAATTGACTTCGGAGTTAGTAAAAAATGTCTGTTTAATATTTATTCCACCACAAACTAATATGATCCACAAGCAGCAAGATTCAATGTAAGCATAAATAAATATACAGATGAAATGCCTACGTACTGATGAGATAAATTAACAAAATTAATTGGCAAAAGTTTTGGTTGTTAAAACATTATGAGTAAAATTTTGATAAATAATCTTTAGATACCGATAACGGTAATTTTTCAGCGACATTGACAAATTATTGTTTCAAAGTCAAAACATGGTAAATAATTAAAATACCCGAAAAGTTTGTAAGTAGAAGAAGCCCCTTTAAAGTAAATTTGTATCCAAATTGGCAACATGACTTTGAGTAACTTTGTAGCGAAATAAATTCAATCGTGCGTTCTGAAACTAGAAACGAAGCCTACTTCCGGAAAACTTGCGTAACTTGGGAATATTTAGCCTATTAAAATAAATGGTATTGAATCAGAAAGTCGACAAAGGGCATGAGTAAAACCGAACAACGAGATTAATTACAATTTTAAATATTGCACAGGTACGTCTAAAATATAATTTAATAAAAAAATTAAGCTACGTAAAGCCTTGATTTTTCACTTCTCATCCTTCCAATGCATTTTCGTCTCTGCTGACTCTGCGCTGTATAATTTGATTGATGCCAACCTCCTTCCGAATTGAAACAATTTCGTGTTTGCGTTAACTTCGCGTCATTCTTGATCCAATTTAACTTGCGCTTAACTGTCTCGATTTCCGCCTCAATCAAAGGATGTCTGGTTCTATTATACCATCAAGGGAAACCAGCTTACTAATAAGATTGTGACAAGAAACGTATTAGCGATTGTTCCTCTGTTTACTTTTTTGGAACCAGAAATTGTAATTGAAATTTTATTACATTATCGTTATTGATACAAACCAATTTTTAACCTTAATTATCTGCATCATAATCGACATCGGATTATCCATGATCGTTGTTCCGCTAAAGTTAAATTAATGTTCTCCACTCGATTACCAGTGTGGATTTTGGGTCAAACTAATCAATTACATGAAATTTAACATTGTTACTATATCCACTATTATTATACTTGTTTGAAATTTATTTTTGGTCTGATGGAAAATTGGTAGTTTCAGGGCATAGCAGTTAATCAAGTAAAAACTGTGAAGGCATATTCTTCATAAATTGAAAAACGTTACATCGTCCATCAACAATACTATCCCTTGGGACTTAAGCGCCATGACGAGTATATCAGCTATATCAGCAACTCGCAATACATTTAACGAAGTCTATTGATAACCGAATTTCGCCCTATTCTTCGTAACTTTCCCCCATAGGAAATTCACTTAACCGCACTCCATCTAATTAAAGCATTTATTTGGCACGGGATTGGCGTTCGTATTCACTATGCGCATTATTGTGGTTATTAGCGAAATCGCGTGCTTGATAAGAATTGACAGCGATTGGCTGAATGATGGATGATGAGCAAATCCGTAGAGATTAGAACGGACAGATGGAATATCTTATGGGTCTATGGATTTTTGTTCTAGTTTTTATGTTCCTATAATTTAGTTTACTTATTCGGAAGAATGGACTAGAATAATATTCCATTAATGGAATAATAGAATAGTATTTTTTACATTTAGCTACTTAGCTTTAAGCTCGCCTTTTGCGCAGTGTATTTTAAATAGTTATGCAGTAAAGTTAATAAATAATTTTATACTAAAGTAATGTGAATGAAGTTTTATCTTCTATTTTTTAGTATAGTATTTTTAATTGGTTTTGTTATATTTTATTCCAAAGTTATATATTTGTAAAAAAATAAATACCTGTTTTTGTAGAGTTCACTGCGAATAGAAAAATACACCACTCCTATGATTTTCCTTATAAAATTCTTCGAATTAAGTAATCTATATGTATCCGTGCGTGCGTGTACATAGAACGTTTAAAGTACTTGCAGTATCTAATTTAAACACTTCTAGTTTTGATTTCCATTATCAAACAAAATATTGTTAAGAAAAGCTAATAAGAATGTCTAATATCAAGCAATTTCTAAATATAGAAATTGCTTTGACTAAGACTTCAGATGTACTAGAAGACTAAGACAGAGATTCCTATCATTTCACAGCTTTTATAATCTTTCCTTCATTATTTTCCTTATCGGACCAAGCCATTCACTTTAGAGGCACGTTAAAAATTTAAAGGTCAAGGTCAATAGGCTTTTACTAAAATCTTACCCAACAATTTATTGCTTTTATTAATTAATAATTGCTCAGTAAGATGATAATTGATTCGATAAAATTTCAACGTTATTGCTCCAATACGTTAATTTTAGTAATATAAGGGTAAAATTAATAAAGGATTAAAATAATAAATAAATTTTATCATAATTAATTTTCGGACGTGCCAACGTAATTATGAAACCTTTCTCCTGTAAAGGTTACGAATGAGCTGCTGAGAGCGAATTGTTTAATGAGCCCTGCTCGCTACAAATGAGCCCAATTAAACATTTAACCTTGCCTGGTAATCTAACCAGTATTTAACCTGGCTATTTTATTACTACGTGTCATTTTCAGCCGTTTATTGCTCTAACTAAATAGCAAGTTTAAGGCAAAAGATACGGCAAACTAAATAAATACGTGCTAATAATTTATTCATCTAGTGCAAGTGCGAAATTTGCGCAATGGTGACTATTAGCGAACAATGTAAGAAAACAGGACAAAGCATTGCAAAAGCTATATTTTAACGAGCCTTTCATTTACATATATTTACGAGCGACACATTTAAAACAAATAATCGTAAAATTTATATTTGAAATAAACTGCTAACATTAATAAAATTAAAGTGCATTTTGTTGTCACACAAACCAAGAAAGCTTGAAGGAGCTAAACTCAAAAATTTCAGACGTTGTACATGATAAAAATATCACGAACGACACTCAAGAAGAATGTTGTAAAGCATGCAAAGAAAATTTTTACAACAACAGTAAATTCTCCGGGCCGCCTTCCGCTGTGCGTCGACGAAAATTTCCGACATTCCCCAAAACTGGAGAATTCCTTACACAACTTCGCTAATATTCTGTTATCATCTCTTTGATAGTCTTTTAGACTTTTTAAGTGCTCGGGGAAATTTCGTTTCAAGCTTTACTCGTTTTTATTATGAGAACTTCGCTGAATAGCGGATATAATGTTGAGCTTTATTAAAACTCACTTCATTATACTCTTATAGTTCTTTTCACATTAAAAGCTTTACAGAAATTGACTTACTCTGTCGTTCTACATCGTCGTTATTTTTATGGAATAAGTAGAACGTGGCAAGAAGTATTAAACTTTTATATAAAAAACACTTAAATACAAAAAGAGAAAACAGACAATTGATGAAACAAGTAATTTAAAGAACTCATCAAACCCATACACTCAACAAGTTTACGGTTCATATTTTCAACAAACAGTGCACATGTGAAATATGATTTTTTTTTAATTCCAACAAACATTTCCCTGTAAAAATCTAAGAGCAGACACTCATGTAATTCAAAAAGCGGATAGAGGAATCTCTCATGTTGTTCCACTACATGGAAATGTACGCGCTTGAAAAAATATTTACTAGCAAATGAGACATTGCGATGGGTTGTTTATATTTTTTTTTTCGTCGAGAAAAGATCAGCGCTTAGTGCTTAGAATGCCGATTAGTTAGCAGATTTAGGCGGTAAGTTACATATGTAGTTAGATTATAGTTTATTTCTAGATTTTATTACTTTCGTTATAATTTCGGCGCTATACAAGAATTTAGGAATTTAGTTTTTAGAAATTTAGAAAAAAATGTAGTAATGAAACTGCTGACGAAATACCGAAGCTGTCGCCAGAATATGTTCAAATGGATGTGTTTAATATTTTCTTCATTACAGGGTTAACTAATGGAATTCACGAGGAACATTCAAAATTAATACAAAAAAGGGACTGACAAAGGTCTAAACTCCTTATCAATTCCACACGATTGCGGGTTTAAATGATCCTTCAAGCCGTTCCAACTAACCACGCTATGACTCGTTAGCCCGAACGTCTTTTACGACAATCAAACGATATTTCCAATAGAGGAATTGAAAGTTTTATTCCACCGGGTGTTTTACGGGGTCTGAATAAGAAAAATTGACGGGAAGCCAAACGATTTGAATCAAATCGACGATGCCGTAGGAACTGCCTGATGTAAATTGATCGAATTCCTCTGATTTAACGTTTGTAACGACTCCTGCATATAATTTAAACCATTTGAATTATAAAGGATTGAAATTAAAATCTAATTTTCTAATAATGGTCCAAATTCAAAACCTTAAACATTCGAATTCAAACATCTTGAATCGTTTTAACGTAGATCTATACGTGTATAACTGAATTTACCACAAAATATTTTCTCAAAAGTTAAACCAACTTTGAAGTGGCACTTACTCAGTAGCAATATTACACTTTTGAAGCCAGCGCACTGTGCTAACTTTAATTAGATCTCTACTTCTTAATTTTTTTTTCTCTAAATTTTGTTTCCATTAAATATAAAAGTATGCTTTCAGCTCAAAGTCCGTTTCTTTTTATATTTTGGGTATCTTTTTGGCAATAAAGTACTAGATCCCTGACAAAGTCACCATGCAGCTAACTAAATCCGTCCTAATCCGTCATTAATTTCATATTCAGCGGATCGCGAATGCTTTTGGCTTCGAAGGTTCCATTTATTATGGACATGTTAAGCCGGGTTTAGGATGCTTCAAACTCACCGTTTCGGGCTAAGTCTTGAACAGAACCTTTGTCCATTCCGAACACCAGATGTTCAAGGTATAAATGGTCAGATATAAACTTTTATGCCAATGTAGTAAAACAGAGATTTTTCCCTCAAAGACGTCTTGTGCGGCTGTCTGAAGAGCACACGCTGCAATTTTTGAATCTCGTTTGTATTTGGGAGATCTAGTAAAAGAAATGACGTTTCCAGTCACATCGTCTTTAGTATCTTTACTGTTAAGTTGTTAACTACGATTAATAATGAACAAGATTACCGAGTCAATTATTTTTTTTTTTTATCAATAATGGAAAAAAAACCGTTTCTTTTTTTCTTTCAAAAAAATTTCAACAATTTTCAAAGGTTCAAAATTTTAATACACTTCATTAGATAAATTCATTATACAGACAAAGGTTTCCAACTTCCGTTTAACCAGCGTCCTTAAAACGATTTCAAATAACAGCCCTTATTTTAACCAAAGAAGGATCAAATCTCTTCCACTTTAATGAGCTACACGAAAAATTAATTAAGTGACCTTTATTAAGTCTGTGAAATAATTTTAAAAGGCTCTAGTATCATTTGAATTTAAATTAAAACGTGTATTACGGTCTACGACGCGTGGTTCGTGATAATCGTTTGTTAAGTAATGAAGAAGTTGATTAACAATTTTATTTTATGTAATATTCGGTGGTTTACTTTGACTCTTTACTCGATTTTATTTGCACGAAAATATATGAAAGGCTCTTTTATTTTATACTAGCTGACCCGGCGAACTTTGTTCCGCCTTAATGGTATAATAAATAAGCAGATTTTTTATTGATTTTTTTTTGATAGTCTATATTTTTTTTCTGATTCTTTTTTATTATACCACGTTTTATAGTGACTGACGTTTCATGTCAAGTCACACAGGAATACTGTCGAACGGGATAAAAAAGGTATCCTATGTCCTTCTCCTGGCTCTAAACTACCTCCCTGCCAATTTTCAGCTAAATCGGTTCAGCCGTTATCGAGTTATAAGTGGTGTAACTGACACGACTTTCTTTTATATATATAATATAAAATATATAGATAGATTTTAAAATGTATTCATCGTATTTTTCTCAATATCAACATCTTGTGGTAAACCTCTTGAAACATCACAAAAATCTATCCTGTAGTTTAATAAGACGGTGCTTATTGACAGGCAAAGAAAAGACCAACAGGGTTTGTCTTTCTTTTGTCTGATTGTGAAATTGGATGAACTAAGTGCGTAGTACTTATCTGTAAAATGACTACACATATAAAATAAAATAAGTATAGGTAAAAGTATTACCTAAAAATTATGTCGAATACCTAATTTTATAATCAACATAATTACGACTATTTCAAAGTCATGAATTGTCTAATATTTTTAATGTGTGGTAAATACAAAATACTTTAAGAAACAATTCCGATTAATACAGATTTTTATTACTGAAGAAATAAAGAACTATGAAGACCCATGGTGCGCACAGCGGGCTTTTAGCGTTTCAGTGAATTAACGGTAATATTGTTTTTCTTTTAAGTTTCGTCTTTATGAGATTTACTTAATTTATTTTTTTTATGTTTGCTTTTGAAGTTTTGTGTTACTTAGTCCGTAAAATAGCAAAAATTGTTTGATGCCAAAACAAATAATTGTTATTCTTTCTCCTTGTTCAGATTCATACTTGAATGTTAACCAGTTTTATGCTTAACATTCTGAAGGATAAAATTATTAGGAATTATTACCTTCTATGCGTAGGTCACTTTTGTTTAATTGTTTTTTTTTTTTTTTTTTTTTTTTTTTTTTTTTTGGCTTTTTTGTTTTTTCTACAAAATAAAATAATTAAATTTTTTTTTTTTTATTTAAATTAGTTTTATTTTACGCATACCTATAAAAACAGATATTTGAAAAAACATACATTATATAAATCCTCAAATTAAGGATTTATTTTTTATTAGTTCTTAAGAATATTTAAAATTTGTCAATGGGCTAGATGGCGCTCTAAAACATTTTTAGAACGCCATCTAGTAGCCCATTGACAAACTACAATGTATTTGACAAACGAGAATAATTTGAATTAAAATAACTAATTCGTACTAAAATAAGGTCAGTAGGTTATAAAAAATTATATAAATTAGTTACGTTAAAAAATAATTTGTATATCATAAGAAGTACGGGTAAGTTAAAAATACTTCAATAAGTTACATTAAGTACTATATAACGCCATCTATGAGAGGCAGGGCACGCTACATTGAGTGTGTTTTGTGGAATACCTAGTGCTACATTTCAATAAGAGATGGCGCTCTAAAGGAACATTTTCCTAATACTTACAGTAAATAAAATTTATTACTTTGTCCAGCAACTATTTTTAATATTCATTACTATTAAAATAATAAAATGACTAACCTGATCAATATCGACGTTTACAAGGCTCGCCTCCCAGAAGTCTTCAATGTTCTCCGGGAAGTCAGATTCATTCCTCGGATCAGGGCTTAAGCCGGGATCCCTGGTCTTGAAAACGAAGATGATCCCACCATCGGTTTCCTCTGGACGCCAAGCACCACACATTGTTGCTACAGTTCTTTGACTCACTGC
>DVXP01004199.1:0-10579 GCA_018235645.1 Junonia grisea
ACAAAGCCTGCTTAATATTCACATGCGTGTAAATTAACTTCGATTTACGATTTCCGTACGGACCATTACAAAGTAAGTAATACCCCTTGCATGTCGTGAACTTCCGCAAAGTACAAGTTTTTCATTTGATCAATGAATAGGTACTTACATCAAAAATCCAAAATTTATATTTCGTGTTCACACTTTAACATGTTCTATATAAATGTTTTACTCATTTTTGTGTTCGTTTGTTTTGAATTTTACATTACCTATTGTTAGTCTCCTTCTGTGGGTCTTACACAAAGTCGCTCTTTGAGATTTTTCTTAAAGACAATAGAACTTCAATTATTATAATAATGAAACAAATGGTTTTTGCTCTACAAAACATTGACACTGTTAGAGGCGTTACAAAATATAAAATGAGCAAATCCAGTTATCAAGCAGATAAAGTATTCATTAAATAAATAGTAGATCCTTTAAGTAACACTAAATATACTAATTTTTTATTGTTAAATGAAAAATAAAAAATCTTTACAAGCACGGGAATTTTTACGTGAACTAAGCATCTATCCAAAAGCAGTTACCTTTGTAAACAGATTTAATTATAAGGCTAAAATAATATTTTATTTATACATATATAGTATGTAATGTGAGTAATACTTAAATATTTTTGATACGAGGAATCTTGACCATACTTTAGCTGATGTTTCCTGACGCCAAAATTTAGTGAAGTACTGAGATCATTTTTACTTATCATTCTGCAACTGGCTGGTATTAAGAATGTAAGGCAGTGTTGCGTAGTGCTAAGGTAGTTTTATGGCAGTGGCCGGAGGGGAGGGGGCAACAGCTGGCGGCCGCCAATAGTGAAAGTGAGTTCAACTCTACACAGTACAAATCTTATGATACTAGGTACGTAGTTACGAGGAAAACTCGTAACATTATCAAAATAAAAATTCGAGACATATGTTGAAAGTATTTGTAGATGTTATATTTACATGTATGTAGGACTGTAGGTATATTTTTATTTTAATTTTTGCAACTTTTCAATAAACTAGCACCAACTAAAATACGATGGTAATAACCATTACTATTATAGTAGGTATAACAATCTTCATACATGGTAGGAATGCCGATTAAATTCATAACATGTGTGGACATGCATGCTTGCCAGTTTCAAAACAGCTGTTCTCCATAGTATGCGGAAATAATAACACGACAAAAAATGACTTGTTCTCTATTACTTTTTTTTATGCGTGTAGATCAAAAGTGCAATATATCCAGTACAGAGAGCCGAGACTATTTTATTGGCTATGAGGCGCGGAAGTCGCTGACCTTGCCGCCGTCGATGCCCTCCGCCTCCAGCTCCGGCGAACTATGCATTTACTCCTAGTACCAATGTAACATTGCAATGATATTGTTATTTTACATTTAGCACAGAAAATGTTTTGAGACTTTTGTACGAAGTATTTTGCCTTCATTTATTAAAAATATGTAACAAAAAAAACTATTATATTTTTGAATATAATTTTCCAAACATCTGATTACTAATAAAATTTTAAGCTATTGATTTCGAAAAAAATAATTAAAAAATATATATTTGAACCTGTCAACAACATATATGTTTATAAACCTAGTCGGACAAAAATGCTCAGCAGACAAAATGAAATTAGGTATTTACGATATACCTACTTATTGGGTAAAAAATGTTCGTAAAACTGAAGACATTTTTATTTCACTTTTATTTTTTGTAAATGCTTTCATTCGATGAAATCTTTATTATACAACATTTTTAATGTGCAATTAAGTAAAGCAGCAAAGTTTGCATTACTTTATGATTCATGAGAGTATGCTTACAATTATATAACAAAAAATGATAGTTTTTGTTATATATTTTTTTAATTTATTGTTCAAAATACAAAGAAAACAATTAATATTGTTAAAATAAAATACCACGAAAACCCCTAGGGGGTTTCGTTAAACTTAAATGATTGTTTCGATCTTTTTATTTTGATGATCGTAAAATATTGAACAATAGAGATATATGTATGTTTAAAGATATCCATTGTAATAAAATATTAATAATATACCTACATATGTACAATTATAGATCTTCACATCAGTGAATATAAACATAACATATATATGATATTATCTTCATATAGTTGGACAAAAATTGAAACAAATAAATCGAATGGTACCTATAAGAAAGATGAATGACCGGCAAGGCTATGGGCCCGCTTGCGGCGGAATGTGCAGATCGTCAGAACAAAACGCCATAAGAAATATTGGGAAATACCCTATCCTTATAACAACTAAGGAAATTTCATTGATATTGAATTAATAAAAAAAATGTATACATATTAATAAAAAAAATGTATATTGATACCAAATGACGCACTACTACTTATATATTTTAGTAAAATACAATGACTGGTTTTTTTTGGCAAATTTTTGACTCATTGCGGAGTTAAAAACTTATCATCTGTAGTTTGTATGAATCATAGGGTTTTATTGTAGCTTTAAAAGACTCGGATATAAACGTTAATTTCAATTTATAAACATACTATGTTTAGAAAGGATATTTTTTTGTTTTATCCAGAAATTAAAATGAAACCTAATAGAGATAATAGAGTATAAAGACTTTTTGTCACGATAATAATAAAAAGTCATTAAAGTAATGTAAACTTTACGATAAATGGAGTTAAACTGTGTCGTTTTGTACTCTACCAGCACAAAATACACCTACTGACCGTACAAAAGACTTCAACGCAATCTTTAATAAAATGGATTTTTAAACCACGCTGTACGCTGTGCAATGTTACGAACATTATTGTATAAAATTATATAATCATAATCCTTGCGTAATTTATGTTTTAATTAGCATAACGATGTAACTTTTATTATAATTGCTCAATGATAAAATTAAAAAGAGAGGTCACGACTAAATTAGTTGAAAAATGCTGTTGAATCTTTTAAATATATTTATAGAAACCATGTTCAATTTATATTATCAAACAAATATCGTGTGATTATGTATAATAAATAATTGATTCTTTCAAAATATTTCAGAAATTAAAAAGCCATGGCGACTTCGGGGGGGAAGTCGCGGCGTGAGGAGACGAGCGACAATTCGGACGACGAACTGCTGCCCCTCGCCAATGACACGTATGGAGGAAGGTAAATAAAAAACCTTTGAAATAGGTTGCAATATATCTAACGCTTTACACTCAACGACCCCAAACGAAGTAAGATCATTGGATCTAGTGTAGGGAGTCAAGACAGATACAAACACCCAGACCACGACGTACATCTATATATACAGATGCAGTTGCAGTCATCTCTGCACCAACACTGTCTACCTTAAATTTTCCTATCTAACATATGCAATTTTAAGACATATCTTTCGTTTCGACACACAGGATATTTCAACGAATATCATCATAAGATTACTTCGAAATCTGTTGACACATTCCAATTCTAAATAACTAACTAATAGGAAATATTTATTCACATAAATGGTAATGGAATTACTGTTAGCTGCAGTCGAAGGCTGTTTGATTTTATCGAAAAACAACTATTTTTTATTAAGTTTATATTTAAAGACAAAGAAAACAAAGACCAACGTAGCACGAGTGACTATTTTATTATCGTTGGAATTTATAAAGTACCTAAGTACCTTTCTACTTCTTGAAATAAATTTAAATATCAATACTGAATATTTTAGTAATAAAAATAAATACAACATTACAAAACCTTGTACCGTGATTAGTTAAACTTTAATTAAGTCATAAAGGCATGTATTAACCATGACTCATACGAACACTTATAGCGTTTTCTTATTTTTTATTATATCTTGAAAAGATTTATATAACATATATACAAACAATGTAATAGATAAGGGAATAGATTATACATTTACATTTAAGTCTCGCTATTTATATTAAGTTAAATTACAAGTTATAACTAGTAATTTTTACAACATTATATTTACAACTTGAGATGATTCAAGATGAATTTTTTCAGTATAGATTCTTGCTGATTTACAGTTCACATTTGTTTTAGTAAAAATCGTGATCAACAATCAAAAATGTCTAAGTACTTATAACTCGCTATTATTCCAGCTGTCTCCCCAATTCGCGCTAGTCTTGTACGAATTAACATAAACATCAAATGCATGATATCATCACATTCACATTTGTAGCTAACCTAGTCACGCAGACAAACAGTCGTTGTAATGTCAACATTAACTTTTTACCATTGTTTGTTTATGAAAGGAACTTCACTGTATCTGGTTTTCATATTTTTAGAAATAAAGTAAATAGTTAGGTATATTCTCTTTTGAATGAATCGATATAAAATATAACTATTTTAATAATTAATTAAGAAAATTAAGTGAAATTAAACCTTCTGTTTAGGTAAATTGGTTACAATAAATTAGAAAGTTGGTTTTGGTTTGTTTAAACGTTTAAGTGATCTCACAGTGGATCCGTTTCTTTTCGTACGTGGTAACGAGATGAATCACTATGTTGACTAACATACGAGATGAGGGTCGTGATAATATGTGTGATTATTATCTTTCTTAGACTGTTTTTACAATATTTAATTAAAAAAAGTGTTAATTTTAGCTAAAATAAGTTTAAATTATTTGACCCCATCATTGATATAATGATTTTTATAGAACATAATGGGCAAAAAGGGGTTAATAACTCTACAATTGTAAAGTGATTAATGCCGACAATAAACATGTGTAATATCGTAAATCAAAGGCTTTAAGAATATTATGAATGGGAATAGGGTGAAATGAAACTCGTAAAGGAAAGGGGGATAAGTAAGATATAGAGATATGATATAAATTGTATAAAGACTAATTTTTTTTTAACTTGATGCAAATTCTTTATCTTGAAGAAGGAATCTTTTGAAAGCTATTCATGTTTAAAAAATGTTAGTATAATAACATAATTTATATGACTCAATACATACAATCCTCGTCATGTGAATGTGTTTGAGCATCGCGTCAGAACTAACGAGAGTATTATATTCCCATTGACCGAGTGTTGAGTAACTGAATAAAAGAATGCAATAACGTAATCACGTTAGAATTTGTTAAAAATAATATATTTTAACTAGCCTTTTGTCTACATTTCAATTACTTTAACCAGTAGAGAAACGATAGAGTAGTGCAATTCGTATTGAAATAATTGCTTGTTAAGAAGACAATTTTACCTACCTACCTATAAAAATAAGTGCCCAGTAATTTTTCTTTTTTTATATGGAAAATTACATTATTGCATTATTTGCGTACTATAAAAGTATTTAGGTACAGAATATAAAAATCCAAAAAGTGTCTTTCTTTAGTGTTTAGTGAAAAATAATTTTTTGGTCCTTTTTTATTGCAAGTAACTAAAGATAAGGCTATCTGATAAAGTCTATGTATAAATTAAGGAAGATTAATTATCTTAGAAAATGCTAAAATTGGTGAACAATGGCAATAAAGATACGTTTCGTATAAAGCTAGAGGTCGCCTCGCGATCGCCGCGGCCGGTGCCGGAACCCGCTCAAATGCCAAGGTTGTCAACTCTGACGACACAACTTTCGATCGAGTGCGCCACATTTTTGCGCCCCACTTCTTCCTTCAAAGACAGGCTAAGTAATGGCTGAGCCATTTATAATCGTTGTTGATTTATGTATTTAGAAAAGTATGCACACCGGGAAAATCTATGATGAAAATAGCATAATTAATTGCTAAAATAAATAAAATGTCTATACTTAAGCTTATAGATCTCAGATTTGCATTTGATTTTGTCTCAAGAGAATTTGTTCAATACAATTTTAATGTTGGTAACCATAACTGTTAATAACATAGCTAAATAAAATAGATATTTACCTAAATAGTAATAAAGGTTGTTATTCTATGAATGTTTTTATTTCAAAGTTCTGTCTGGTTGACTGTGCTCAACGGGCACGGGGTCGTGCGTGAGGCGAATATTATATAGAAACGGGTTCGACTAGATAATTTTTATTCTTATTAACGACGTGTTTTATTATTTTAAATGTATTACTGTCATTTTTTAAATAATAATGTATTGTAAATATAATATTGCTTAAAGGTAGTATGGGGTTATTCATACGGGAAGTAAGTCGGTAGAACATGTGAGTGCACGAGTCGTTTTATGACATGGTCATTGACCGTTGGACTTGGGCATGAATTTGGAGATGGTGTTTCGCATACTAACAACTTTTCCAGTCGAAAGTGTCTCATAGTGAGAAGTTTTGAGATGTATTTTACATTTATTTGATTTCCAAAATTTAGTAGAAGTTGTTACTAAAATGAAAAATAAGTTTTTTAACTCACATATGAAAATATATTATAACTTGGGCCGTTTATACCAGAATTGAAAATCTAAATCTAATATTACTAATAGTAGGTTAAATTCTAGTCAGTCTAGCAGGTTTTCGTAACTTTTCGTGAGCTGTGACGACATTGAGCGATCTTTTGTTCGTATAGGTACAGTAAAAATGCAATATGAAAGTATAAGCCTTATTGTCTTAAAAATAAAGGTTATAATTTAATTTTTCTCTGAGGTGGTGGCACATATGTTAGAGTAGACTCTACTTCTATGTAGCAGCGGTCAGAATCGTGATATTTGGAAGGTCAAGATCTGTTTTTATTGTTATTCAGATGGATGGAATTTAATTTTGTATTTTTCGTTTTAAACAAATGATGCAAAAGTTTATTTCTCGATTGGTACCTAACCTTTCTGCTGCAATTTGATATGTTTTTATTGTAAAGCAATAAATAAATATGATAATTGTTTGTCCTTCTTCCGATTGTAATTATAATTTCCAATAACATAAGAAGGCAATTAAAAATAGATACACTATTATGAAATATTTTCATATTTCTGTTAGGCCACTTTCTTTCGCGTGGTTCCAAATGTGTCAGATGTGCGCGATACTAATAATAAAATAATTAACGAAGCGATGTAATTTCGCCTGCCCACTACCGCAGAACGAAGAACTCACTGCACACTGTTTCTATTATGGGAGTTGCTAGACAAAATATTAAATTTTTATATATTTTTTTTGTTACTTTTTGTGCAATTTTTTGATAATCTAAAAGGGTCTGACTGTGAGAATGAAGCGATTTTAGAGTGACCAAAAACATCTAAACAAAACATTTTAAATTTGTTAAGGTGCATATTCTCCTGATTAAAAAAAATAAAATTAAATAATATCATTGAAATTAATAAAAATTATTCTTCCTTCCAAATATAAAAACGCGAGTAAATTTCATTAATATTCTTTACTATTGCGAATATCGAAAAATTAATATTCCTATTTTGTCCAGTGAAACAGCACATTGATGCCTTTGGTAGGCGCGTGCCGCCACCAACAGTAGCTATTGCGATCGCACCGTTGGCCGTCCTCGATTGATTGAAACAATGAGTTATTGAATAATATTCGAACCGACAGGACTTATTCCCTGCTCTTAGCTCATTTAAATTCCTTTCTATTGTGATATAATCAGTGATGTGCGATAATAGTGCTATCTCTGTTACGGGACAGTGATGCAAAAAAATGAGTGACCAAGATCGTAAGAGCTATTATGAGAGACAAGATTTTGTTGAAGTGGAACCCGTTTATGTGGCTAACAACAATAACTCGATTTACAGCAATTACTGTAGTATTTACAGGTTTGTTTAGAATATTTAGATAAATGATAAACCTCATACTTCTTTTTTTTGCTATAACTCAAAAATTATGACTGGGTTTTAAACCGCTGGAAGATAATTATAGACTTTAATAGAATAATTTGAGTTTGAAATTAAATTGGTTGTTACATGTACATGTAAGTGTCCTACTAATGAACGAAGGTAGAGAACATAAAAGGCAAGACGTATTTAATGTTGTCATAACTTTCTAATATCAACGGCCGCATAACTATTTTTTAATTAATGATTAAAGAAAAATGTGAAAATCGTTTAGTCGTGTGCTAAATTAAATATGTTTTCGTTACCAAACTTAATAGCGTCTTACAACTTCATTTTAATCCTAAGATTTCTTAATGAGATCTCATCAAATTATCTCACGAAAAATTAGCATAAAGATTAAAAATCACAAACAGTAGTTAAAAAATTGCACATTGCTACATTCGCAATACAAAAATTATACATTACCTGCTCATACCTTACGTAAACCCCCTGACACAACAGTGGCTAAGCAAGAACGTGGTGTCGAAACTATCAGGCATTGTAACAGCTTGCCGACTATACGAAAAAACTACAATAGCAGTAAATAAAGACACTAAATTTTCTTAAATTTAGTAGATATATAATAAAATTGCTGTATGTTTATGAATCTTACATATTTAAATATGGGTACCTATCCTTAAATGAGTTTGAAAATGATTATTAATTTTAAAATATGTTTGCAATTTCATATCATATATAGTATATTTGCCAATAAATATGTACATAAAATAAAATAAGGTCAACACATTGCGGATATTCTTAGGAAGGAAGCGGATAAAAATGTGTCAATAAAAACGCGAGAGAATATTGTCTCGTGCTGGTCGCTTGTGAAAGTTGTTTTTCTTGATTTAATATGAACGCCACATAGACACGTGAAATCTAGTACTGTAAACTATACTAGGAATAAAAGAAAATAATACTATTAGCATCAGGAAACATATTATATAAATTAATTTTGTCGTTAGAATAAGAATAAAATGTTTGGTACCTTTTATAAAAGTGCGTAAAATGTATCTAAAATGATTACGTGAAACCTTCGTATTTTTTCTTATTTTAAATATACAAAACATTAAATTAGTCAATGTGTCAATACTTATTACTCAGTAAACAGAAAATTGCAATAATAATTGCAAGAATATAGATATAAAAGAAACAAAGACTAGTTTCCAATTATAAAATAAAAAAATAGCGCTTTCAAAGGTTTTGCAGAATTTTACACGACTCTATTTAGCTTAGAAACCTGGTAAATAAACATATATATCTATTTCTAATTAGGTAATAGTTAGAGGTAGATTGGTACGTCGCCGTACAAAATAAAACATTGATTTACATCTTAAGTACAATAAAAATGCTCTACATCTCGCAAAACATCGTTAAAAATAATTTTATGGTTTCTGTTGTTATACACCTAAGTAAACGCCTACATCCTAACTTCAAAATCGTTGATTGTAAAAATGTTCTTGTAATAAATTGACTTATTATTATTTGAAAATGTTTGCATTGTTTTTTCAAACGTATTGCAATTTAGGCTTTAACATTTCGTTTTTATTGTTTCAGTCAACGAACTGTACATGAAACGAAAGGATGGGACGTCTTCAGAGAGTTTCCACCAAAGCAGGACAGTGGGTCTATGGAAAGTCAAAAATGTTTAGAGTTCACAGTGCGAATACTTAAAGTTTTGGCCTATACCATAACATTCATAGTTGTTCTGGGATCTGGCGTTATAGCAAAGGGCACGGTATTATTTATGACCTCGCAACTAAAAAAAGACAAAAGACTTGCATATTGTAATAAGAATTTAGGTAAGAATCTTTTATTTTTACACTCCCAAGTTTTTTCTCCGATGATTTTATTTCTTTTTATTCCGTTCTTTAACAAGGGTTACATTACACATATTTTAATTTGGTGTTTCAGGTAGAGATAAACAATTTATAGTTTCGCTGCCGGATGAAGAGCGAGTGGCTTGGATGTGGGCGGTCCTTGCGGCATTTGCGATCCCGGAGATTGGCACGCTAATACGCTCAGTTAGGATATGTTTCTTCAAATCTTCGAGGACGCCGACCAGCATACAGTTCATAGTGGTCAGTTTACCCAATCATTATTAATATTGTATATATATTATACTTTAAATGAATGTGATAAAATAATTACCAATTTTTACTCAGTAATTGGTTTCAGCGAGTTAATCAATTAAAATTGCACTTATGAAAAATTAGTTAACGTGCTTGATGCGCGGTATTAGGTACAGTTGATTAACGAGTGTTATATCATGATCGATTTCATTAGTACGGATATATTGCACATCTTGTGGAAAACTGTCATAAAATAATATATAAATAATTCTTTTAAAATTACGTATTTTTTATATTTTAAAAAAGGTTATGAAATAACATTGGTAAAAATATTAAAAATCAGCAATGTTGTTAACTAAGCAGAATCATTAATAGTATTAAAAAAAAATTGAATTTTACTTAAAACTTGTTTGTGTTCAACAGTTTTTCAGAGATGTGCTATATATTGTAAATAGAGCTTACATTCCTATTTATAATAAAAGCAAAATTTTTCTTATAATTTCAGATATTCATTGCCGAATCTTTACACACGATCGGAATGGGATTATTATTCTTCATAATACTTCCTGAACTGGATGTGGTTAAAGGGGCCATGATAACAAATTGCCTCTGTATCGTGCCTGCTATTCTCGGTCTGCTCTCACGGAATTCTCGAGATTCGAAGCGATTCGTGAAAGTTATCGTTGATATGGCAGCCATTGTCGCGCAGGTCACTGGCTTCATTGTTTGGCCGCTGTTGGAAAACAAACCCGTTCTATGGCTCATCCCGATCGCTGC
>DVXP01004200.1:0-10578 GCA_018235645.1 Junonia grisea
ACAGACAGACGGACATGGCGAAACTATAAGGGTTCCGTTTTGACTACGGAACCCTAAAAAAGTATAGAAGGTGGATTGGCACATTTTCTCAGAGTGTAGTAATATGTCAATTTAATCAACATTCATACAATAACACTATTTTATTTAAATTCTCACTCTCTGTTTACAGTTTAAGTTTTCCTTTTAATATCAATATTTCCCTATACAAATTTATTGTAGGTATTCTTGTCCCTGTTAAGGGATTGAATTCCCTTGACAACTTAATAATATTTTAAAGTTACTTACTTTAATTATAAGAAAAACAATAAAGCCGAAAGAACGACGTCTAATATAAATTAACATTATTTAGAGTAAACGTAATAATCACGCCATGGTTTTTAGAAAGTTTATCATTGTACAATTAATATATTTAAAACACAAACTCTAGCATATTTTTTATACAAATCACTACAGTTTCCAGAAAAAATATTTAAACCGTTGTCCGTAAAAGAATAAAATTGTAACTGGTTTTTTGTTCGACAAAAATACTATCTTTATGTTGTTTTTAAAACTATTCCGCGCTCTAAAATACTCAAATTCTGTACATCGCTCGTCATTGGGTTTCCCGCAATTATTCAACTCTGTCGCCTTCGAAAGCCTCGTTAAACTAAGCTTTGTCTGTGAACATTTTCTATCGGATTGCAATAGCTACACAGTTATCTGACGCTACGTTATTTTGCAAACTGATTGAATCGCGACTTCCATACGTCCATTTGCAGCCTGATTCAATTTTTAGAGATAAATCATGTTCCAAAACAATGTTATGTATTTCCATGGTTTAGGTTCCAAACAAATAGGTTTGAACAAATTTTGTTGCCACGTAAATTTATTACGTAGGTTATATCATAATAAGGCTTTATATAATATAATTATCAAGATTGTGCCGCATAACGCCGAGCAAGATTTAATGCGAGCGCAACTAGAGAACGGATCTACCTATGGGATAATTAGTATCGCTACCTCGCGTCTCATTTATCCTTCTCCTCGGGGAATGGGTCAAGCTCTAAATCTACAAACTGAGCACTGTCGTCTTTACAAACTTGAAAATGTAATTACATTTACAGTGACTAAGCAGGACATTTGTGTTGTTGCTATGATTTTTACTTTTGATAATTTTACTGTTAGATATATTATAAGTTTAGTTAAACAAAAAAAAAAGAAATAAAAATTCATTCTAATGTGTGAAATAAATTATATTATTACAGCAGTATTCGTAATAAGAAATAAAAAATCATTAAAATACCATTAAAATAAATATTTTAATTCCTTCAGTGTTTTAAAAATTTTCTTTAAAAATGAAAACAACCACATTAAATCTAATTTAGTGCTAGTAAAACATGAGGCAACGTCGAACAAACAGCTGAAATAGGCGAAGTATTTCTATAAAGGGGAAATGCGCGTAAAAGATTCAAACGCAACGCGTATTTATCCGCTTGAACAGACACAATAATGTGTGACTGAATGGTGTAAAGGCGGTCGGAGTGTGAATGTCTATTTGCATTTAAGAAGATTTTCACATAAGGTAGACGTATAGAGTTTCTCAAACATTTTAATACCATCAAGAAGGTACAAGGCCTTGCCGACGTAAATGTCGGGATTTTTTATTATAAAGTACCGAGCCAGTATGAGTTAGGTAAAAATATAATTTTATAGAATATTTATATTTAGAATAAGTCGTTATTATTACAAACAGAGATTACGAATATCATAAATATTTATACATATATATTTAATTTATTTCTTATTAAAATTATTAAAATATAAATTCCATTTCCAATTCGACTCTCGTTGCCGTCGAGATTAATTCTATGTCATGTTATAGCAGATTTTGTGATATATTACTGAAAAAAGTTCAAACATGTGTCGTTTGCCTGTGGTAGGGAACCCGAATAGGGTAATACAATTCGTATTTACACGGTTTAATTAAGAACAATCTAGCTAAGAATTACAATATTAATATGCAAAGCATAATCTGTCTGCTTTCACCTGGCTTAGAGTTCAAATGTGAAGATATAGGTACATATATGCAATGTTAGACAGTGCATCAGCACATACATCAATTAGTAGTGTTAATTTTTATTATCAATTCAAAGCCCATTACGTTGTATTTGTTCTGAAAGCCGTCTTTTATTGAATGCAATAATATCATAACATCTCGTTTATAACAATCTCGTTCTTTTCTGCATAATCTTATTCAAAACCGACTGGTAATATATTAAACATTTCAAAATTAAATCAAGAGAAATAAATAATACATTATTTCTCTGATATCAAGCTAAACATATCCGTGAGCTCCATAGCTCGTGGTAGTAACTTACCACGTAGATATTATTCCATTATCCGTATCTCAAACTATTGAATCGATTTCGACGTAAGACGTACTGCACTATTATTTCTTTTATTGACGTATATTATTTCTTTATAGATTTATATTATATTAGATTTTATGTTAAGTTCTTTTTAAAAGTCATTGAAAAATGTTAGAAACAAAAAAACAAATCCTAGAGAATATTATCAGAGAAAATTTAACTTCGTATATTTTGTTGATACATTCTTCGATTAACTAGTGCGGCCGTAGACGGCCAAAGTTTCTTCTTCGAGCTTCTATAAGTACGGCGACTTTATAACTGAACAAAAGAAAACTTTAAAAATCTCCAGTTTAGATATTTAATATTACACGCAAGTTATACTTTGAATTAGTAAGTGAATGTCGTTCAAAGAAGCTAAAACTTTGCGATGCTGTTCTACAATTTCCTATAACCTAACCTACTTTTCATATAGTGGGTACAAACTTCATACTTTACAAATTTTATTACCAATTCAAAACCGCTGTTGCTATAGTCACAAGAAGCCACTAATCGAATGTATAGAACTTTGAAACTAATGGCGACGGTTACGACACAAGGCACGTTAATTTTTTTCAGAAACTAAGTAAGATAATATTATATTTTATATCACAAGTTTTTTTACGAACCAAATTAAAAGTTTAGCAATAGAAATCGTTATTTTAAAGAAGTAACGATTATAAAATAAGGAATCCAAGTATCTAATATATTATGTAAATTAAAAAATGATATAACCTGAGTTTATATGTTCTATGACTGATGAACAATTTGAAATAGTTGACAGTGACTTGACATGACATAAAGTGTTTAATTAAATATGAAAGTTAAAAAATAAAACAATCAGAAATGCGTTTATTTGTTTTGTAAATTTATATGGATGACCGCAGCGGTAACGAAATAACTGGATTCAATACATGCACAATTTTAAATCACATTGGTTTTAAAACCAATGACTTTTATTTACTGAGGAAATTCCTGTCCTGATTTATTTTGTTCTGTTTATAATTATTAAGTCTTTATGTAACCAGATCGGGTTGAATATGAAAATTTCTTTTGAAATTTCTTTTTCCAATATAACGGAATTGATATATGAAGGTTAATCAAACTAAACTATCGCTATCTTGTGTCATAATATTTTAATAATTACTTTCTGATTTTCTGATTTCTGTGCCTAAATTGTGGACGTACTGAAGAAATAATATTTGAAGTTCTGATGTCAATTTTATAATACTGAATAATTAATTAATAATAAATATTTTTACGAAAAGCTAAATAATTGATTATTGACAAAGTCTTAAGATATCTTTTGAGAACAAAAACACTCAATAAAAATTGTACAAAATAAATGATAACCAATAAAAATGTATAACTCAAATTCGAATTAAATAAATAAGGAGGCAAGGAACCGTTTCCCAATTCATCAGAATCCCATAAATTACGGCGGCAATGAAATAAATAAGACGTAATGCCGATGTAGGTTGAATTTCTCCCGATCATTGCTTAGTTGGCTTGGCAGTGATTGTAGCAATTATTCACCTCGCCGCCTCCCCTTTGCAGCGCGGCCTCTGTCACTGCTTTAACGGCGCGGCTTAATCCTAACACCACCGTAAACAAACCTTTACCCTCAATTTTTACATCTTTAAAAAAGGTGAACAAAGGTTTATGTTTATAAATGAAGATTATAAAGTCAACAAAATTGTAAGACTTTTTTACAATTGTGTGTTAATATTTCTTTTGATTAGGTATAACAGCAGTCGTTACGGTAAATATTTAGAGTGGCGGAAATGTAGCACTATTTTATGAGGCACCTATTTTTTTTTTATGGCATAGGGCGGCAAACAAGCTGACAGATCACCTGGTGGAAAGTGAATGCTGTCGCCCATGGACATTTGCAACACCAATGGAGCTACAAAATGCGTTGCCGGCCTTTTAGGGTTTATGGAGGGGGAATGGATGGGGATTAAATGGGGAAGGGGTGGGAAAATAGGCCTCCGGTACCCTCACTCACGCGGCGAAACACGTCATAAGCGTCATTTCTTGAGGTCTGTTCAGTTTTCTGTGAGGTCGTGGTATCACTCCGGTCAAGCCGGCCCATTCGTGCAAATGCATGGCTCGCACGGTAAAATTTTTACGGTAACCTCATCTAACATTCGCGCCCTATTTTAATTTTAAGATGACAACACAATCATGGGTCATCGCTTGCTGCAAATATTAACAAGCGGAGTTGAAATCACCCACTACTACCGAGATGAATGTTAAATCCACCACACATTTAAATATGGATTGGCAGGTATACAAGCCAGAATGTCTCCCGACGCATAAATGTCCTGTGGCTGTTGCCCTTTATCGAGATGACTAGAGGTATAATTTAAGCGAAAACTACCACTTGAAGATAGGTTTGTTCAAACTCTATTTATATTTAAAATGAAATTTTAAAATATTTCAAAACAACAACACTGTTACTAATGAAATTAAAATGTTACTAAATGAAAAGAAATTAAAATTAAAAGATGTCAGAAACATTAAGCAGAAATGTTATTGGTCGAATGCTTATTCCAGAATAGAAAATACTATGGTAAACACGAACAAAGGAATAAACTAACCTTCCAGCGCACTGTATTGATTGAGCTTCAGTTGGCCGCAATATGGAAGATTTGTTGAGAATAACGGTTGAGCAGATAGCTCGAGTGGCCATTACTGATATCATGAGCTCGCTACGATCGCGAACACCCATACCTACATCTCACTCGAGTTTCTCCCAGCGTTGGACCCTGAGTGCAATATACACCGTTACGTAACTGAATGCATCATATTAAAAGGAATAAAATGCATTCCTATTTCATATTCACTATTAATATGAACGTAATTAATATTTCCATATTGATGTAAATTCAAATGAAACTGTATGTCTGTCTGTCTCCTTATTTGTTTGTTCCGTAATTCTGTCCATGCCTAAGCCGTGGAATCAATTTTGATTAATTTTGTTCCAAATTGAATGGATTTTAAAAGGACAAACTTTGAATAGGGAAAATGAAACTTGAACTTGAAATACCGTATAAAGGATTTCAACTCGAATAATAACAATAATTTCAAATTGTAAAAAACACAAATTCGTGTTTCAAAAATGATTTTGAAATAATGATTCACAGTTACTCTGACTTCTGGTTGTTATATTTATTCATAAAACCAAAAACAAATAGCTACATACTGTTCCAAGACAGTAGAGCAGTAACTCTTAAAATCGTATGCAGATTGCATTTTTGAAATAAAATATGAGAAGTTTGAATGTTGTGAACGGTGTAAGCATAGGTGGTAGACCGAGACGCGTTGTCTCGCATTTATATGATAGAAATGAATGTAAAGTGAAACGCGATGCTACGGATGTTGATATCTGTTTTATTTCCTTTATACTTTACACAATTCCTTTGTTTATCATGTAATACGGGAGATATTTTAATTGATCTACAAGGGCTATAAAGTCGTCATCATGTCATCGTTATTTCAATAGATCCACTGTAGGATATTAAAGTTGTTTTTTAGGGTTCCGTAGCCAAAACGGAACCCTTATAGTTTCGCCATGCCCGTCTGTCTGTCTGTCTGTCTGTCCGCGGCTTTGTACCAAAAAGTGAGACCAAAATTTTTTTCTCATTTAACCCATGTAGGGTATCGTTAGATAGGTCTTTTAAAAATACTATAGGTGTGGGAAACCAGTTTTCCGAACGAAGAACTGTTTCCCAAATATTAAGCTTTTAAATGTCAATTTTTCTTAGAGTCAAGTATCCTCCCTCCCTCAAACCACTAAACTGTTGCTTCTAAAAATGTAAAAAATATTATGATATTAGTACATATGTATAGTGATTTTAAAAGGAAAATTGTCACGGTTGCTTTTTATAGGGCTTTAATAGTTATCGAGTAATAGCTGATTAAAGTAAAAAAAATATTTCACACAAATTTTATTGAAGATTGTTAAGACAAACATTTTAGTTGTTAAGAAAAAAGTTAATTTTAAAGATTATACATATAAATGAATGTCTGCATATTATGATGGAAACTACGGAACCCTCCATACGCGTGGCTCGACACGCACTTGGACAATTGTTTGTTTTGTGTATTTGTGCCATTTGAGGAAAAGTTAAAAATCCAATAGGATAAAATTATTATTATGATTACGCTTCACTTTCAAAAACGTTCAGAATAAAATGTTTTGATTTTTGGGGGAAATATTGATTTTCATAATCAACTTCTTGATTTAATCAATAACATTAATTTCAGTTACAAATCTACATTAAATCTGTTTATTGCTTTCATTCAATCCACGTGTAAAATATTGATTAAACTGTTCTCTTTGCGATACGAAAAGATACCATTACGTAGATGAATCGAGCAGTAATTAAGCATTGTCTTTTTCAGTCAACGTTTGTACATCTTTGTAGGCAGGTGAGCTCACGGGAATCGCTATTTCGTGCACGTTCGACATCCGATAAAAGTTTCTGCCACAATCACCTAAGAGCTCAGCTGTCAGGGAATACGTATATCGGTTTTGTATCTCAGTCCCCAAGGCTTAAACACCTATTATTAGTCTTTCGACATTAACTTTCATTACATTCGTCACCATCATTATTATTATTCTACGTATGAAAAAGAATATTTTTACTAAGTTAGTAACAAGGTACGGAAGATGTGATAAAATATCCCTTAAATTGTACTACAATATATATTCGAATAAAATCACAATAATTTCATAAGTATGACAATATAAATAAAATCGTTCATCAAATAATGTACCAACATTATGAGCACTTTGTTCATTTCAAAGATAAGTGGCAACTTACATACGAAAAAATAGAATAAACATCGCTACACTGCGATTTAGTTCAGAAAAATTCGTTCATACTTTTTGTTGAAAATTGTAGGCTATTTTCATAATTGCTTTTGGAAAACAACACATCTAAAAATGTTGGCTTAGTGATTTATTGAAAAAAGAAATAGTATTTCTAGCAATTTTTAAAACGCTATAACTATAACTATTTTGTACTTTATAAATATGAAAAATATTATTTTTAGTAGAAATTACCTATGTTAAATTTAGAATTTTATTACGTTCATTTACTGATAAATGTCACCTAGAATCAAAACTAAGAAAAAATGGACGTATAATAAAGGCCAGGCTTCGGAGACACCGCGTAGCAGCGGAGTAAAGCAGAATACAGATGAAGTTCGATCGTTTGTAACTTGAGCCGAGAATCTAATGGTATCCGTTTTGAAAAACGCCCGCAAACGATTCGAAGATATCGGTAGATATGACATTTTACTGAGAAATATTTAAAAGTCATTTAAAACTATTTGACGACAATACAATTAATGTCCATTTGACTGGGCAAGAAAACTTACTTTAAATGGTTTATTTAATATTTCTAGTGAAATAATATTCAATGAACATATATACGTTTTGTAAGATTTTTTATAATGCTATGCTTTATGTGATCCAATTTAGTTCTTTACTGCTAATCATACCGCATTAACTACAAATAAAAAGTCATATACGCTTATCTAATTAGGACCATTATAATAAATTTTACCATAACAGAGAAAAAGAACTTGCAATATGACAGCATGCTATCTTTTGTGAATACATAACATTTTTATGTATTATATATTCTCACAAAGGTTTATTTAAAACCATTAACTGCGACACGTAAAAATATATTTGCAGAACGGCAAATATATTCATGATCGGGAAAAAATACTGTAAAGACTTTTTTTACAAAAACTCCGCTTGATAGATTTGCATTCCGAACTGAATTCATTGTATAAAATGACTCGCTACAGTAATATACGCCATTCGAGTATTTTAATAATAATTGAAAAATTCTACATAATTCACATTATATTAAATTTGTTAAAAACGTTTTTGATATGTTTATGTTATATTAAAAAAAACACTTGGGTACATATTCTTTCTTGTAACGTTTTTACAACTAAACTGCTTAATTTATAAAGAATGTTTGAAGAAAACAAAGTCTAAGGAGCGGAAGTTGCCGTTAAAAAACTTTTAAAACTTAAGAGTAATAAATTATTGGTTTGATCAATAAATCGTCATATTAATTGTACACGTATACTACAATAACCGCTTAAAATCTGATCTAATTCCATAGTGTTGTATGTGTTAACATAATAAACAAGACCAATTGTTTCGAAAAAGTTATCAAGCATCAACTAAACACATTTTTCATTAAATATAGGTACTCATACTGTAAACACGCCTTCGTAAATAAAACAAATGTCTCAACAAAATATGAAGCGGTGAAGAAGCAATCATTAAAACATATAATAAAAATTTAATTAAAAGTGATAAGTTTTCAAAAAAAAATCATTACAAAGTTAGATCTTCTTTTGATTACTGTTTCAATAAGATACGGTCATTTAGCTAATGAGCGCTCTCTAAAGTAAATAACTTAAACAAAGTCTACGTTAGTGAGATTCCAGCAACCTTTGATACTCAACAGAGACTTCCGGCGACTTGTAAAAAAAGTAAAAATATCACTTCTTGGCACAAACTCAACTACTTCATAGAAGATTACCCAGGCGTAAGTGTGTGCTTGTAAGTCTACTTCTCTATATACATTTTAGTGTTTATTGTAAGAACTCCGCAAAAGTATTATTAATTTTTAATAATAACACGATAAAACGTAGACGACAAACATCAAAACGAAATAAAGTAGAATATCGTTGTTCGCTCTAGCATATTGGAAATCCTCGTGGTCGGGTGGCATATTTTTTTTTGCAATGACAGTCGCATCGAGTAAGCCCACTATGTTGTTCATAAAAATTTTTGAAAATCTGCGGATTAATATTCTGAAATGTATTAAAATGTACGAAACAAAACTTCCATACCAGAACAACAGTATTCTATTATGATATTGAGTTTACCAAGCGAAAGATGCTTTGGAAAAATATCTTTAGAACTATACTTTACAAAAATGCATATTGAATTTTTTATTCCTGACGATTTTTATAAAATAAAATTAAATATAAATATCTGCAATTCCCGGTATATAGGAAAATGCCGAATTTAGGACATTTTATTGAACGTTGAGGTAACACGAGTCAATTCCAGCGAGGAATACATTAATTCCCTGAACAAATTGTAGAAGAAAGGTAAACATTGAGAACATTCATAATTTGCACAAGAACCACAGTCTGTTTAGTATTCTTCTCACGTTCGCTCTCCGAGATAACTTTCAACCACAATTACCTGACCGTTCAGGCGTCAGGAAATATATTGGCACCTTCAGCAAGCCGCCTCCCACTATGCTTCGTCCGCAACTTACAATCTCGCCTTGATTAGCAAAGTAAAATTTAAAATTATAATAAGATCTGAAAGAAAAAATCTTTGATTCACAGACTGTGTATTTTATTTTCCTGATGAAATTTTAACTGTGCAGTATTTGATAGAAAGTTAAACTTTATAATTGTGATTTGTTTATCATCGAGAAGAAAGTTCTTTATTGAAATTTGCATTGATTGTTAAAATATACAATAAATAAAAGGACAACATCTAAAAGGCCCTAATGGACAAGGGGCCATCGATCAAATGACAAAGAAAGTTTTTTCAATACAAAACAATTGATGGGTTCGAAATTTTCGCAAGATATATTTTCTCCTTTCATTTGACTACTTTTTTGCCTTTCAAAAGAATAAATGAGTACTTAAAAAATAATAAATCAATTTATGCGTTTATAAATAAACTTACATTGATCGATTTAACGATAACAATGTTCACATAATTCAAATATAAAATACGCTTGGTAAAGCTTTTTATTAAGCGGATTTTAAATCATTATTTTTTTGCGGCGTAAAGCTACCAGCGGTAGTAGTTGGAATTGAAATTTATAGATTTATATAAAAGTATTAGCATTTGTATTTCAGCACTTTTTATATAATATACTATTTATTATTAATATAATTTTTTATAACCTAAATATGTAATTCACAGTTCTTCATATCAATGATTATATTTCAATATACATAAATAGTAAATCATTTTAACCATCATGGCATCAGATCGAACTTTCTTACTTTGCAAGCGACACAAGCCGGCTTATCCAAATTTCGGTATAACCGTTTATACGGAACGGAAATCAGCTAAATGACTGGAAGAATATTAGTGGAGTTAGGACTGCGTTGTTTCGGC
>DVXP01004201.1:0-10576 GCA_018235645.1 Junonia grisea
GTCAAAACGTAGGCTAGAATAAAGCAGACCCTGGTTAATTCCGGGAAAAATGCAAGGAAAAAGAAAAAGAGGGTTACGTAAAATATAAACGCTTCACACTCAACGGCCCCCAGTAAGATCATTAGATCTTGTGTCGAGAGACCGGATCACACACAACACGAACACAAACATCCAGACCACGACAGACCTATATGGCCGATACAGATGTCTGTCATGAGCGGGGATCGAACCCGCGACCGATAGCGCTTCAGTCCGTTGCAGTGACCACTGCGCTAACACTGTCGTGAAATATGTTTTTTTTGCATTATTACATACTAGCAGATGCTTGAAGCTTTGCTTGCGTACAAATGTAGGTATTTACAACTTCATACCTCTTTATGGTTGGGATATCACAGAAGCCCTTTTTAGTATTTTTATCAATGGAAAAAATGTAGAATCTAGAATGAGGGATTTGTGATTTCAAATCCAAAGCGGTGCCCAAGGCCCTGATTCATATGGCATTCTAGCTAGCCATCCTCTATGTGACATATACGAAATAAGCTAAAAAAAAGGCCAACACCCTGCGTTCCCTATCTTAAATAATTTTCGCTATAAAAAAGGTAATTTAAATTTACAACTTTGCCGCCCCAGAAAACGAATTTTGACGCTCCTAAAAATCTGGCGACCTAGGCCCGGGCCTCACAGGCCTATGGGTATATCCGTTAGCATGGTAGTCTATACCATACTAAAAATACCAAAAGTATTTTATACAACTATCTTCATACAACTTTCTTTTGTTACAGGTGCCTTAATAGGTGGCATCCTCGGTGGCATGGCAATGCGGATAGGGCGGAAGTCGGTGCTGCTGGTGACGGCGTTGCCATACACAGTGGCGTGGCTTGCCACAGCCCTGTCAACTAGTGTCAACATGATATCCGTGACGTCATTCTGTGGTGGCATGCTGGTATGCTGCATTACCATGATTACTCAGGTATGTTTGGTTTATATTTTTTATGTTTTAAAAATTTTTATTGAGGTAAAGATAAAAATAATACTTATAAATTTTTTGAAGTCAGTAAAAGATTAATTCTTACACTTCGTTTTTTCTATTTAGTTCTTTTAACGGCTCAAGAAAAAAATACAGAGATTTTTTTATATAGTTTCGTTTTTTTTTTTAAATATTTTTTTGGTTTTTGTTCTGTATCAAAAACAGTGTATTTACATAGGCAAACCAAAGAGTAATTACAGAAAAACTATACAGTAAATTAACGTATGAAGATTATTAATTTAAAAGACTTATGAAATTTTTATCGTTTAAACATGAATTCAAACTCTTTAGTTACATGTTTTAGCGTAGCTCATACATATGTATTATACCTACTTAGATTTATTTAAACAGTTTTTGTCCAAATCTAGATTCAGTCCTACATCTAGGGCACAGGTGTTTCATATTACATAATTATCATAAAATTATATTGTTTGTTTTGAACCTTAGGGTTATATAACATACATTACTTCAATTACGTAATACGTTTATAGTCAAAAGCACTTCTCCTATACATCCTAACTAAATAAAAAAAGTCTCTGGATTCCGCGTTTTCGAGTTTCTAACAGACCAAAATTAAAATATGAAATGTGTTTTGGGATTTTTTTTTAGATAACTTTTATATCTTATTATTATAAAAGACAGTGGTTTTCTATATCTTCTTTTTCACATTTTTCTTTTCTTTGTTTTGGTTTTACTCCTGTTATTTTTGTCTATATTGGTGTACAATAAAGAGTATATAAATAAATAAATAAATAAATATATCATAATTACGGAAAATCGTCCTTGTTTTAATACAAAATATACATATTATTGAATAATATTTAGTAATAAAAATTACAAGTCTTATTTTGTTATTTAAAAAAATTAAAAAATGGAAAGTTTTTCTCTATGACTATGACATAAATCTATGACATAAAACTTTCACATCTCGATAGCTTACATTTTCTAAATTACATAGCCTGTAATTATGTTTATGACTAATAGGAGAGGAAACTACGATTTTTCTTGATTGATAGGTACTCAAATAATTTACCTTAAAAGGAAAATTTAATTACACGGGTGAAATTCATGTCTATCAAAATATATATTTGAGGAGTTTTTTAACACTGACAGATTAATTAATTATCCTAATTTTTATTATATTTTCAAATTAACGATGAGCTTGTTAAACTTCCTTGTCTCGAATACTCAACTCATTATCATGAAATTTTGCTTAGGTTCGTTTTTAAGCTACGGAAGAGGAGATAGGGGACAATTGATCTCGTGACTGAGGCACTCCCAAAATTTCCATAAAAAATATGATGTTAAAAAGTTTACTTTTTTAAAGAGCCAGGCCAATTAAAGTAATATACGTAATTGTTAATTGTATATACAATTATATTTTAGAAATCAACTGTCATGTTATACGGTATAAAAGACAGTGGTTTTCTAAAACGCAATAGCTATTATCATTGAGGGCAATCAATCAAGTCGTTATGAGCGACATGTGAAAAATAACACATTCACACATACAGTCGATCACAATAAACGCGATTAGAAACTGTTAGGCAAGTAAAAACTCATTTGTGACACACTGTCTTTAAGATTGGCAAGCCGAACATGGAGCAAAAATATTGTCGCACAATTATTGTCATATTACTTTTAATTAAAACACTTTTCCGATTGTTTTACAGGAAATTATAATTTGAAAATGAATTTTATAATTCTTTTTCGAATGAAATGCAATAAAATATTTATGAACCTACTCATCGTAATAGTATTAGGCCAAACAGCCGCGAGAGTGCTTCGCATTTCATTTAAATTTGATTTAGATAGAAGAAAAAGAAGTATCTAGTTAACTAAATATATTTGATGTTCATTGTGAAAACATCAATCTATTATAATAATTTAATCAATCACTACTGACAACACCATAATTTTGTGGTTATCGTGAAAAAGAAATGCCTATTTCATTCACCGAGGTCCTATCTTCCCCTCATAACACAATTTTTCGAAATTCGTTCAACGATTTAATCATTTAAAACTACCAAACTAACGGACAGATTCATCTCCCATTTATAATATAGAAAAATTACTTTACATTAATTATTGCATGTCCATTATATCTGTGTGTCTCAAAGTGCGATAGCAGACGTACTAACAGTAGCACCGTATCGCGAAAACTTTTTGTGCCGTCTCTCCCATACGGCATACAAAACATAGTGATACATAGTTTTCCATTTGAAGCAGTAACGACAATATGGATGCAGGTTTTCGTTTTATAGACCATGTACATGTGGACATGTTATTTAGAAGCACTTCGATTTTCAAAATGTTACTTAATTTTTAAAACAATATATTCTATCGTTTTTTTCTTATACGAATTGATTTTGATACAAAGTAGAAGTGTTCTTTAAAATATTTCAGTGTTAAATTAGACGTTATTTCAAACTACCATAAAATATAAACATACAAACATATATAACAAAGGAAACTTCAAACAAAGAAATAGACAGACTCAGAATTTTTTCAAGATAAAGTGTAGCTTATGTCCGAACAAAACGATCACCATTTCCATTTCCAACCAAATCGGTTCATCCGTCTTACTGTAAAAGAATAACAAGCATCAACACTAAAATTTTTTCTTTCTAAGCATTATTAGAATGAGTATCAGTGTCTGTGTGAAATTGCTATAAGTCTTATAACAATCATTCATATAGCCTTATATCACGACAGACTATATCAGAAAAACGCATTATCATATAAATCAGCGGTAATTGTACCGTTTCATCGATTCCGAGATATTCCTCTCATGTCTATTGAATTATTAATAATGTCACATAAAATATTGTGGGAGAATTGATGTTTCAATCGGTTTTTGTAAAGCCTTTTATGGACTGGGCGTTCCGGTGTACTTGACTCCGTGTAAACTTCTATGATAAACATGGGTATATGATATGGATACGTACAACGATTGATAGTCTTGTAGATAGATAGATATTTTACAATCTGTAACTTGACTGGGTAGTAAAATGTTAAGTATTTCGTCAAACCTTTTTGTCAAATAAAGTATATAGCTCTGTATAAATTCGTTAAAAAAATCAATATATTTCTAACATCAAAATACGTTTCGGCTTGTCATGGAGAGTAAGGTGTATCTACTGTTAAAACTATTTAATTGAATCAGGCGTTACGTAGCGGAATTCTATGATAATAAATCAAATATTTATTTTTTTACTATCCGCGAGACCAACACAAATCTGTCTGGTATGATGTACACACAGACTATTTACGTACATCTCACAATCAATCCAACGTCAGAGGATCCTCAGAATTTTGTTTACTTGACAAGCAGTAGTGTAACATAGTGTGGCTGCAGATTAAAACATTAAGTTACTGTGTACGCCAACACACGTACTGAAAAACGCACATTCCATGTAAGACTTAATATGGGATTGGTATTTCATTCACTGGAATCTTTGTCGGTATCCAGGTAGTCAGGCAGACTATGTGTCTAACGCATCTGTTGCAGTGCTCTGATTGTTGAAGTGCAAGCCTAGTCAATGTTATGTGGGATGACATATACATACCTAATGTATGCATGTATCTAAGTGCTTGTTTAGGATAGCTTCAAAATGTATGAGTAATCAATAAATTAGGCAAAATACTTTTTTATCAAAATTAAGATCAACTTACATCAAAAAGTAAAATATCTAATTTGTTTTCTTGAATGTTGTACTCTTGCCTTATTATTTTAGTTTAACAATTAGACAACTGAACTAATTTATCTGAACGTATATCGTTTCAACTAAAAAAGGCGTAACAAAACATTAAAAATATACATCGAATTTCGAAATATACATCGAAAAACATTATTAGATTTTAATTTAACTGGATCGAAAATATCCGGACATTTACCATCATCATCTTTTATTAACGCTAGTGTTTATCTATTTATTGATCCTCAAATCCTTACCTTACAGATATTTATGATAAGTCCAATCATTAGTAAATACAGCTAAAGTTACATTCCAAAACATTGACAAATACACGAAAATTATAATCATAAGTTAATATATTCTTGCAATACCCTATCCCATTTGTATTCGACGGCCATGACCCCTTTAATGATCAATAAATAATGTAATTTCAATTTGAAACAGTGACAGTTGTAATAAATCTATCACTTGTATATTATCTTAACATTTAGTAAGACATTAGCGATGATGTCTTTATAATTATTGCCTTTTTAATGGATGGGAATTAAAGGAACGCGAGTTTTGATATGATTATTAAAGGGTATTATAAATCTTTCAAAGGTTGTATTTTTATTAAGCTTTGTATATTCAATATAGACTCTAAGGCCTGGTGAGTGCAGTGGGTTAATTAAATTAAAATTAAGTATTTCCCCTTTTTACGAACTAGGAACTGACAAAGTAGACGTATTCAAAAGAGAACATAAAAGTCTTCAAAAATCATAATTCTTCAAAGCTCCTATAAAACTTTCCTGAAAAGTTGACTACATACCTATATAGTTTGTAAGAAACAAAAAAAAACTATACATTGATAAACACCCAATGTAAATCAAACCAAAACAATTTTAACCAAAACACACAAATTACTTCAAACCTATTCACATATGAATCCATTACCCACTAGGATCATTTTAGCGTTTGTTTTGACAGGTGTCGTGACGTCACACTTTCTCCTCATACATATTAACATCTGAAGATTGTACCTCTGTATTTGTACGACACTTGTATTAGACTCAATGGCGTTTAGAATGGTAGAAAACAATGGTAACGTTCATGAATGACCGGACTTGGCTGGAATTTTAATACAGTTTCTAGTGGGAGATATCACTTCCTTGTATCTATATCTATGTTTTTTATAGAGCTGAAGACATTCTTAAATGTGTCATGAATTATTTTGAGGACTTGAAATGGTTATTATTTGCGTTAATCTTATGAATTATCTGTTCGATTTAAAAAAAAGTTAGCGTTAGATAGCCTGTTTTTATTAAGGAAGATTGTGGGCTCTAGAATATCATGCTAGGGCAAGAAGTATAACAAATTGAGCTGGTTACCTACCTACTTATAGGAAGTCGAAAGACAGATTATACTTTTTCATTTTGACGAAACAAAAATAAAAACTTACAGCTCGAAAAAAGAATTCCACTTGAAAATAGTGTGAAAGGGAAGCTACTGTAAAGAATCAATTACATTTAACACCTTTTATTAGTTTCGATTCTAGTTGTTTTGCTTTTAACGTCACAGTCCAAAGAATATCATTCCACTGTTAAACCAAATAAACGAAGTCTTTTGTCATTTCCTAATAAATATTTTTGAGAAGCTAAATCGATTTGTCTCGAGTTAACCGTGAAAAAGTTATGCTCTATGGTTCAAGAAAATGGCGTCAATACTTTTACAAAACATTTTCTTTTTAACAAAGATTTTTGTTATAAAAGATTTTCTTTGTATCTAAATGTAAACTTAAGCCTCAATGTTTTTATTTTATACTTTTATACTAATAGATTATCATACTACTACTAACTAAAATGAAAAAAATCTGGATTTTTCAAACCAATCTTATAGAAATATGTTTTGAAATATAAATCTGGAATATTTAAGTTATCTTTTAAAAAATGTCAATATCTTTAGTTACAACGATACTCTTTTTTGTAATACTTCATTTCTATTGTTTCAGGTTTACGTCACAGAAATAGCCGTGCCAGAAATAAGAGGATGCCTCAGTTCAGTTTTGAAGATATTGAGCCAGATTGGCTTCCTTATTTCCTTCTCTCTTGGCGCCTATCTTAATTGGCAACAGCTGGCCCTAGTCGTCGCAGCAGCGCCAGTTCTTCTCTTCTTTGCTCTTCTCTTCATCCCGGAAACTCCATCTTCTCTCCTTCTTCGTGGAAAAGAAGAAGAAGCAGCGGATTCTCTTCAGTGGCTGAGAGGTCCAGATGCCGACATACGACAGGAATTAGTAACGATCAGAACGAATATATTAGCGAGTAAGCAATACCATGATGGTAGGGCGGGAAAATTCAAAGTTCTTCTTTCAAAACGATTGACCAGACCAGTCTTAATCACTTGTGGTCTCATGTTCTTCCAAAGGTTTACTGGCGCACATGTCTTTAACTTCTATGCTGTACCAATCTTTAAGAAAACTTTTAGAATGATGAATCCTCATGGAGGAGCCATTGCTACTAGTGTTGTCCAGCTCCTAGCATCTTGTCTCTCTGGTATGTTAATTGATAACGTTGGCAGGTTACCCCTACTTATGATAAGCGGAGTTATGATGTCCATAGCGTTCGCTGGCTTTGGTTCTTATGCGTATTACGACTACGTCTTCAGGAACACGACTGATCTTAATCAACCTGGATCGTACGATTGGATACCATTGTTATGCGTTCTTACATTTACAATTGCATTTTCTCTTGGTATCGGTCCGATATCCTCACTCTTAATTGGTGAATTATTTCCCTTAGAATATAGGAGCACTGGCAGCGCTTTAGCAACTAGTTTCAGCCATCTATGTGGCTTCGTTAACGTCAAAACTGCCGCCGATTTTCAATATTACATCGGTTTACACGGTTTGTTTTGGATGTACGCGGGTTTATCAGTTCTTTGTCTTCTATTTGTTGTTCTCTTCGTACCAGAAACAAAAGGCCGAGAAATAGACGAAATGGATCCGAAATATGTTGAATCATTATGTATTAATCGATAGTATTGTGTTTTAAGTAGTCATGGCTGCAAATATAGACTGAATTTCATTGTAGATAGTAGTGAGACTCGTCTCGAAAAGGCACAGGAACACTGTGTCGGAAATACACTGTGTTCTGGGAAAACAGCCTTTATCCAGTATTATTTTTAGTATTTGTTTTAGTGTTTTCCAACAGTGCCTTAATGTTCAGTGTGCGTAGTTCCTCTTCCAATTGCATCACAAGCTTTATATATATGACAAAGAAAACTAGGCTATAGATTTTTAGATTCTTTAAATTATTAATTTTTTTATATTCTTCATCTAAATTTTAGAAAATATAAACATATTATATTTGATAAAATTGTATTTTGAGCTTCTATACTGTTAGATCAGAAACGATAGTAGATGTATTTGTAATGTAAATATACTCTTAATTAACTAGATCTGCAATATAATGTCGCAAATGTTTGTATATTTATTTTTGTAAATACTATTATTAGTATGTGGTATATTAAATAATGTGATCATTGCATATATCAACAGTATTGTCCTGTAGTATAAATAAAGTTTTGTACAAGCATCATTATCTAATGTATATATAGAGCCGTCTTATATAGAATCATATATGTACATCAATCAAATTTATATAATGTGATAATATTACAAATTGTATGTTAAATATTTTAGAAATTTATACTTACCAGTGTTAATATTTTCAATTGACGAAATATTATGTAGTTGATATTAAAAATCGTATACCTTTCTTGAATTTGGTTTTAAAGTATTAATTATATTGTTACAAAATTTACAAGTTTCAAAATTATATAAAGGAAATAATTGTGGTGCTAGAACGGTGCCTTACGGGATGCGAAGTATAATGTTTTATAAAATTGTTATATTTCTGACTTTGTATATAAATAGTTGTAAGTTTGTACATAATATAGATGTTTATGTATTGTTTTACAAAAAAATTGCCATATGTTGACGGGCGTACATCGTACGCCTTGTTATAGTATTGTGAAGTGTACTTAAGAATTGATGATTTTAAGTGTTTCAATAAAAAAATCTTATATAAAATTTATTTTAATTTACTCCTAACCCATCTTAATTCAAACTCCACATATATGCATATATTGCAAATTAAATAAATAACATTTATTTATCTAATTAGATGGATCGTAGTTACTATTTTCTATTATTAAATTAAATCTTTATATCAAAATCTAATGCTACTCCTTACAACTTAGGAACTTTATAAATATCATCTGCTACTATACAATACGTATTCCATAGTAGTACTAAAAGTACTATCCAAATGTTTACCATATGAAAATGTTATAAATCACTTACTGAATAAACACGATAAAACTAAAAAAACACAAAGAAACACCAAACAAATTACACTAGCCCACCATCAATCAGTCCATTGTCAAATCGTTATTCCGTATTGTTAGAAAACGAGGAAATGTAACAATGAAATTATGTTTTTCTGGTCATGGTTGATGCACGCAAAGTCCACATTATTGGTGAGATTGTATGGGAACTACGCTTTTCCATTTGTATATTAATTTAAAGGTGATATTTAGAAGTATAGAGGAAGTAGATATATTGGAACTAGGTTTATAAATAATATAAATAAATAAATATAAATATATACGGACAGATCACATAGATTGAACTAGCCCCAAAGTGTTATGGGATACTTACTCAACGATACTATATTTATAATACTATAATAGATACATATATAGATAAACATCCAAGACCCAAGCCAATCAGGAAAGGATCGTTTTCTATCATGACCTAGCCGGGGATCGAACCCGGGGCCTCCACGTCGCAGGCAGGCGTGTTGACCGCTGCGCCACGAAGGTCGTAAAATAATCTCAAATGAAACCAATTTAGCAGCAAAGCAATATTGGTTCCAAACCAAATTATTGGTTTGTAACCAATATTCCTTCATCCATTCGATTTTGATAATAAAACGAACTGTTTCGTAGAAATAATATTTGTAGTATGACAACGTGCATCAGTGCCTTTTTGTTTTCCTTAGCAAATGAACACAATTTACATATTGCGCGTAAATAACCATCAGGCGCTAAGTGACCTAAACAATTTTTATATTTTAAGAAAATAACAGCATTTATTATAAAAAAATAGTCTTCCAACTCAATTAATAACCAAACTTTACAGAATAATTTAACCCTAATTCCTTAAAATCATGCTAAAATCGTTCCGCCATTACGAAAATCTGCAGATACATAAGTTATTGAAACTATTAGCCCATTTGACTAATTAATTCCTATAAACGGTACTAACACTCCAGGCAATGTAATGACTAATCCATTTAATATAGCAATAAATCAAGTGGAGTGCATTAAAATTAAGTTTCAGACGAAACCGGGCGCACTTGATGTGAATTTATCTTCGAGAGACGCTTGAAGTACATGCGACTATTATTGATGGATGTAGAGTATAAAAGATCAGTATAATGAAAAAATCTTTTACTAAATGTAGTGGAATAATAATTTAATATAAAAGAAGATTGGTTTCGTTTGAGATTTTTAAGTAACTCTATAATTTTGTTATTTACTTACTTTCGTTAGTAATTTTACGAGCCTGGTAGGTTTTTTATAGGTATGTAGATATTACCTATAACAAAAAATAAAATTTATTAATATATGATAGAGACAACTAAACATGTCATGGTTTTTTTTTTTTTTTTGGGCGGCAAACAAGCTGACAGATCACCTGATGGTAAGTGAATCCTGCGTGCCGGCATTTTAGGGGAGGGGGAATGGATGGGAAATTAATGGGGAAGGGGTGGGGAATTGGGCCTCCGGTACCCTCACTCACGCGGCGAAA
>DVXP01004202.1:0-10575 GCA_018235645.1 Junonia grisea
TAGCTATAAAATAAAGGAACTATTGTCAAAAAAGAAGTCAGTGCAGATTTTGTATGGAAACACGGCCAGACCCTTTCATGAGTGTATGTATGTGTGTATGTATGTATGCATGTATGTATGTATGTATGTATGTATGTATGTATGTATGTATGTATGTATGGATGTATGTATGTATGTATATATGTATGGATGTATGTATGTATGTATGTATGTATGTATGGTTGTATGTATGTATGTATATATGTACTCTTAACTACTAGTCAGAAATCGACAAGTGACATATCATTAAAAGCGTCTTAATTGTCCGCTTTACCACGGCTACGAGATTTTCTTGTTTCATACTTTTCAGTAGTCGGGTTTTAGTTTTTGAACTTATTTTTACTTTAAATAATTTATTTTATTAGAGAGTTCTTTTAAAATTAATTATTGTATCGAAGTCTTTAATTTAATTAAAAGTGGGCGTACGACACAGTTTACTAAAACAGACACAATTGTTATGTTCTGTTTCTATTGTATAATTGTGGCCCAAAACAACCGATGCTAAAGTGGGGCGATTTTAAACAATCGTTTTTAAATAAGGTAATCGCACCTTATTCCGAGGTATCCGAAAAAATGGTTGAATCTATAAATGCATAATTTATATTGAATAATTTTTTATTTGTACATACAGGTGGGTCGATGTCAAACTTGAACCGGATGATAGAGTGATCTAAGAAAATAAACACAACTTGCCTTATTACAAAGTGCCACGGTTTTTGAGTTATTCGGGTTTTTGTAAAATTTTAAAAATATCGATTGTTCTTAAGGAAAATCAAAAAAAGAAATAATTAAACGTTTTTGCTGTATAATTTTATTTTTATTTTAATCAAGGATGACTAATAATTTCGACATAATAGTTATTTTAATCCTAAACCCTTCAAAAGTATTAAAAATTAATATATAATATTAATTTACAATAATATATATAAAAATCGATCTTTTTATCGAAAAGACGAAAAAAAGACCCTGTATAATATTTCTAGAAATGTTAAATTTATATATTAATGTTATTGGACTTAAGAAAAGTATGAATTTATTCATTAAGCTATTTTTTCGAATCGGAATTAGGTGCCATTTTTCGAAATAATGCGGAATTAGGTACCTTTACCCTGTTCCTTAATTTTTGCATATTTCAATTAAATGATTAAGTTACTTATTTTAACATTACTTTCAATTACATAATAATAAACAGTTTTTGATTAGCAAATTCAACATATAATAGATCCGTCACATGTAAAAACACAAATATTTAAATTTTACGATAACTTACATAATTTTAATGTACCACCGAGTTATCTAGAGACCTCAATTGATTTAATTATCATTTATTATGTACTTACATATGTTTAAATTATTATTATTGCGAATGGGAAAACCTGGTCGTTTATTAGAAACTAGCTTTTGTTTGTTATTTCGCTCATATTGATATTTATATAGTGGACAATAATATCAAAATACTTATTTTTGTATTATTCGAAAACAATACTTATAAAGTCAATACATACTGTTAAAGACAGTCCAGAAGTGAATAATAATACAACAACTGTTCATTATACATGTCTCTATTTCCACGATTAATACAATAATGATGCTCTATATCTCCATATCTTCCATCTTGACATCAACCACCGTTGCTAGGCAACCACTAGCCAGCCAGCCAGCCAGGAATCTCGTATTCCAAAGAGTCCCGTTACCAGTATTTATATGTGATATAAATTTAAATATGCAAGTATATACTTCAAAATAAAATAAAATGATTTTTAGAATATATTAAATTACGAAGTTGTGATGTAAAAAATACAGTTTGAATTGAGAACATCATCCTTTTTTGAAGTCGGTTTTTTTCTGTTTTGTTGTCCGTTACAACATCGTTATCGGACGACAAATCGATATTGAGATAGGTGAAATATATGAAGTATGTACTCACTTTGAATAATATTGTCTTTATTGAAAGCGCCTATTTGCCGCGTTCGATAATCGCCAGTTCATTCGAATTGGACTGGCGTATTGATTATTGGATGATAATATTTAGTCGTGTATGATAAGTAAACATAAAGGATTTTATGTTTCAATATATTTTTTTTAAATTAAACATAAAATCAAAAGTTGCGATACAGTGGCCGTGTACTCGAATCAATTGATATTAAGGTTCTATTTAATTGTATTCTACTAATTGGTCATTCGAAATTCTTGGTCTGATGATTTTTATAAATGGTCTTATCAAATGTGTTTCTACCTATAGTACCCGAACATCCTGCCATTCCGTGGCAGTGCAGATTTGTGAGCTGCTATTTTACTAAGTAAATTCCAAACATGTTTGCTGTCAAAATAAATATTTTCATATCTAAAAAGTAAAAAAAAATGAAAATGTAAAAATCCAAACTACCAATAATAAATTAACCAACATCTATTTTAAATGATTTTTTTTTCAAAAACATTTAAAACTAGAATCCTTTTGAAATCGGTGCAAAATTAAGTTTTCACGTTTAAACTACAGGCAACTAATTGAAGTTTCTAAGAAAATATGCCAGTGACAGGGAAACCTGGAAGCGAAGTCTCATAGACATTTACGTCTCCGCCTTCATTTAAATGAAATGCTGAAACCTTATTTTAAAAACGTATAATTTTAAAATTACTTTTAATACTTTTCTACAATTAAATTCACCGTTTATGAACAATGTCAATAAACAATTGTTTACTTTTAATAATCCAATATATGCTTACAAGTAATCAAATATATTAAGTACATAACGTAGATGGGATCTTTTTGATCGCATTTTTATATATTTGAATGTAAAGTACAAAATGTATAAGTCATATTTAATGGGAACATCATAATAATGTCGCAAAGGGCTGTGTTGTTAATGCAATGTAAAAAGTCACGCCAAATTCCATTATTAAACATAATTCTAACTCTAATATAAACAGATAATTACGTCAAGTTACACCTGTATTAGTGACTTTAATAATGGTCATCATGATAATGAAAATATTCACGCAAAGAAATTGTTTATATTGTTCTAGTACCTACAGAATTAACCTTTCAAACGCGATATGTTTGTCTAATTAGCCCTCTGATATCAAATGCAATGTTATCGTGCTCAAAATAAAAATCCCATTCCTTGTTTATCCTCAAATCACGCACACAGAGGCGTCCTGTAAAATACCGTCAACAAAAACTACCACACCCGTAAAGCCCGTCACACACTTCGCTATAATATATATTAATGTATATATATTAGTATAGTAGACATATTACTAAACATTTTCGTACAGTACATTTTTATACTTCGAGTGACCGCACACTCAGCTATAATATACATTTCTATGACCTCACCAAGCTGTACCGTAATATAAATTATTGCATATTACCTACTATATGACGTCCGACAAATGAAAACAAAATATATATTTTTCAGTGTGTGGTAGAGTGTTGCGATAAAATATATTATAGTACGGTATATTAATATATATTATAGCTAAGTCTGTGACGGGGTTAAACCTACCGTTGCACACATACAAGCTCCAATATAAAGACCCTCTAATAAAAGCCGGGAGGCATGTTACGTGGTACTTTTGGTCAGTGGGTAAATAATAAATACCCTGAAGGGTTGGCGGTGATGGATGTTTCGTTTCCGTCGCCCGTCATATTGGAATCCACGAATTGTGACACACATTCCATATTTTTTTTCCAACTCCCGATATAATTCTGACTAGAAAATAATTTTTCGTTTTCTTTTATTACGATTGGAAAGGGGTTTTTTGTTCAATACCTACGCTCTCTGCAGGCAGACATTTCGTTAGAAATCATTTGGTATTTTAATAAGTAATACCCACATACTTAAAATTTTTAGGTGTTTTGTCTATGCTCTTATTTATATTTGATTAGTTTTATTCATAAAAGGAATCTAAATTCTCTCCTTGTTTTTTGTTTCAGCAAAGTTAAACATCCGAAGTTAAAAGAAACTCAGTGGTACTTTGTAATAAGCATTTTAATAGATACGTTAGATAGTATGTAGATAGTATGTACGTTTGAGCTAGAAACATTTTAATCCATATCTATATAGGTCGCCTAGAAGTGATGACTTTACTATGTGAAGCTTCTTATTTGGATTGGCTATTGTTATTACCTTTGAATAATAAATTGTTGACATTATTCAAGTATACTTACTTAAAAATCCCTATATACTTTTAAAATAAGTAAAGAAAATCTAAAACAGTAACCGAGCGAAGTCACGTTAAAAACTCAACGTTAAAAGTAATTGAAGAATACACTGTATTGTCCTACGATGAAATATATTAAATTCTTGCACCGAAGACTGTCATAAACTTTTATGTTGCCTCGCATTTTCAACTTGAGAATTTCATGGAAGAAATTCCATGACAGGAATGTTCAAACCCGAAATTTTCTTTTATCACATTAAAGGATAGACGGGAGGTCGGTAGTTTAACTACATAAGCGTGCGGTTTTGCGTCCATTATTCTGGTACGAAGTTATAAGTGGAGAACCCTTTGGGTCAAAGAGAGTCTGATTCGATTCACCTGCCCGGTCGCTTTGGCAGTCGGCTCCAAATGGTGTATGGGTCGTAATATGTTCGCAATACGTCTATTGGGAAGTGAAAAGCATAAATCAGGTTTACTGCGTTCCATATCTATTACTAGTTTACGTGATTTAACATGATATTCTGTTGTTAGCGCGTTCTGTATTGATATTCCATCTGTATTGTTGATATAATTCACTTCACTTAGGGTGGATTTGATCAACCGTTATTGATACTGGATATTGTTACTCCAAAATTAGTGTAGGAACGAGACAGAAATATTTAACGGATTTTAATCGGATCTTGCAGTGGCAGAACATTTTATACGATGCTGTTCACACTTGTCGTCCGATTAAAAGTCGTATATTTGTATAGAAACGCTGCCATCCGATAAAAATCCAAATCCGACACACGACACGTGGCAATGAGCACTATCTAATAGGTACTAACCAAAATTTTGCGATCATATATTTATCCAACCGGAATGGATTTTACATAATACTGTAGAAAAATTTTAAAATTGATAAGATGAAAGAAGAGAAAAAGTGCCCGGATTGACGATGATTGATAGAAAATACTTGTAAGATAAAATTTAACTTTTCTCAATATTTATGCATTCAGTCTTCTACGAGTATAACAACATTCGGTGACCGATTTTTCTATAAAAGGAACTGAATCCAAATCCCAATTTTTTCGGGTAATACACCAATAAGAGCAAGGTATAAAGCAATTTCAGTTTGTATTCGATATCCAATTGTTTGTGGGGGCGAGTTTAATGAAAACCAACTTATGATTGGCTCGGCTCCTGTTGCGAAAAATTTAACAGAAATGTGTTTGCATTGTAAGTTCATTAAGCGGAATATATACTGCATAATACGCTGGACTAACATCATCACTGATGTCCGTATTTCCCTCGTGACATTATTTGGACTGTGGAACGTGAACCTGATAATATAAACCTGATTCTCGGTATATTCATACTATTTGTGATTAATAGCAAACAATGTTTTCGGAGCTATAGCGTGAAATTCTGTCAGAGGTTATACATTGCGCGATAATTTTGTTTAGTTTTTATTCTAGAGGAGGCTATTGTTAATATTGTACTATCGTTATGAAACATTATAAAAGTTTGATCTTTTTTTACATATTCTTTATTTAATAAAACATTGTTACGCATATTTTGTTTATCAGTAGTTTTAACAATAAACATTCTTACTAATTCTAGTCTAAATGGTTACTGGCTTGCCCTCTGGGTCGCGGAGGTCAGACGGCAATCGCTCTGTGTAAAAATCAGTAACCTGTCAAAATTAGGCTAGAATAAAGCAGACCCTGGCTAAGCCTGGGAAAAATGCTAGGAAAAAATGATACTAAACATAGCTTGTTTAGTGTAACTATTGCAAATTATTATTAGACATTTCCGTTATCTAATGCCTTTGACTTAGGTTGGTTTAATCGGTCGACAGCGACAGTGTTTAGCCATTATTTCGCAATACGATAATGTATGCAAACATGTATTATATATCTACTAGTATGATTTGCATAATAAATTGATAAATGAGTTTGTCTTTACTAATTCAGTAAGCTCTTCTCTCCGTATTGTTTATTCGACTAACACAGATCAAAAACATCAGTTGACAGAAGGTCTGCCTATATGTGTGATTCTTATTTCTTAACATATTCACTGCCAAAGGTGGTGCTTCTTAGCAATAGTACAAGAATATGTGATAGAAGATTACTTTTGTGTCATAGACTCACGGCGTCAAGTATTATGGTTAAGGAATACTGTTTACATAGAATAAATAGGTTTGAGTGCCGTCATCCTAGTCATTGAGATGGCGGTTCGAGTGAGGCAGCGGATGCGCATGCAAAAGCGATCCCGCAGCCTCTCCGTTTACGTGCTGATGATAGCCATCGCAGCGGTTTTTAATGAGTACAATCTCACATAACCACCCTCCCTCAGGAGTCGGGTATCTATGAACATTTATCCTGCGCCTTCAAAAAAAAAGTTGGCCGTCAAGTGATAGACTACGTTATCCAGAAAACCAAATCATAAGCCATGTTTTCGAATGTGCTAAAGTTTATTTTATCCGAGGTAATTTGCTGAAAAGCGATGTAGAGAAATGTTATGAATACATTAATTACGCTACTCTATTTGACCAGACACTTCATTAAGCCTTTTCATCGAGTTGTGAACTAAATTAGTGAGTTCACATATACTTTTAGCAGTAATTAATTGAATTGGACTGTATTCAAACGTTCGAATGATATACCGTTTAATTTAAATCAAGTTGATTTTTTATATTAACTTATTATATTTGATTAAATTTATTGTGTCTTGATATTTTATTCAATTTACTAATTTCAATATTTCAAAATAAAACTTTTCATTTACTCTTTATAGTATTTTATAAGCGAACAGACTTGTCAAACACCTAGACTTTTTGTAAGATTCTGATAGAAGATCTGGATAAATTCAAGGTTTAAAAATTTTGTAATAACATTTAATACATTAAGATGAAATTGGCAGTTTCAAATTAGTTGATGATGTATTTGAAAAGCAATAATGTAATAATACGAGTAGGTATGCAGTGTATAGATTGCTCTTATAATGAACCTCAAAGGTGGCCATAGCGACTTCTGAACGACGAAACATAATTTCGTCGTCGGCTTATCTCGATAAGTGCTATTGTTTTGTCGACATTTCGATGATTTAATCTCCGGCTATAGTGATTTATGGTCATGTTTGAAAAAAATAAAAATATTTCTTGTCTAGTCTCCTTATTGACTTGTATCCTAGAATCAAGATATTATTTCACTAGCTGTACGCAACATCGTCCGCATTAAAGCAATTTTTAACGGTTTTCATTTTTCTTGCGGAACCCTAATCGCGTTTTGAAAATTGTAGTAGCCTTTACTCCTTGGCACATCAGCTATTTAAGTAACCTTCAAAATCGATCCAGCCGTCTCGGAGCTAACCCGGAACAAGCAGACAGACAGGCAGACGGACGGACAGACAAAAATGGAAAAAGTTGGTATTTTGGTATCTAATAGTATAAAAAGTGCAAACACCTAATATTTATTATTCATCATGTAGGTACACAAAGACAACTGCTCTGGTGTGGTGGTGCTAAATGCGCTATTAACGCCGGCGGTCTCGTTTCTAGGTCTGGTATTTGTGGATTTACCCATCGAGCCTCGGAGAGCACGTAAAGCCGTCGGTCCCGGTTGTTATCAAAAACACCAGATAACGATCGTTACTCATAGTAGGCAATATTCTAGTCTAAATGGTCACTGCCTTGGCCTCTTGGTTGCGGTGGTCAGACGGCAATCGCTCTGCGTAAAAATCAGTAACCTGTCAAAACACTAGGCTAGAATAAAGCAGACCCTGGCTAAGTCCGGGAAAAATGCTAGGAAGAAGAATTATCAATGATTCATCAAAACCAGTTTAGTAGTTTAGACTATGTTGGAACACATAATGTGAAGTCACAATTACGTAGAGTGCTAAACCCAATACCCTTTTAGCTTCATCGTAAATGAGTAAAAGTTAGCTTAATTAGTATTATTTTTAATTACATACCTTCAACTAACCTAATTGGATTCTTACCTTATCGCAAATATTTTATCGTTAGTTGATAGATTTTTTAATATAATTAAATACTTAGGTACCTATATGATGCGGATTTGATCGAAAAAAATATTATATTATAGAGGTGTAACGAACCACAGCCTGTACATATCCCACTGCTGGGCATAGGCCTCTTCTCCTATTAGGGAGAAGGTAATGGAGCTTAATCCAAAACATTGGACCCACCACTGCATCATCTCATTTTAAGCCCGAAACACTTATGGTACATTATCATGAACGGAGGTGAGCAATTCGTAAACCACCTTCTTGTTTACTGTTATTTTTCCAATAAAGAGGAATAGGTTATTATATACAATTTAAGCCACTCAAAAACTAAGTAAATAATGAAGTGTAACTACAGTGACCTTTGCCTAGATTTCAATAATAGATCATACATTAGTTTAACATATAATAACAGTTATTTGCGAACAGAGTTCGTTTAGGTAAAACTTCAAGGTCAAAGGGGTTCATCCACATGGGGTTATTAACCGAATTTGGCATTTAATCGCGGTATGATCTACGGCTTTCATAAAATTTAATTCAATGCCCGCTTTTACCATTCTTGTAGCCGTAACTATGATAATATTGACACAATAAATTAAAATTAAGTTGAAGTTCAATTTATTACATCGCAAAGGACATCTTAAGATTAATTTGATAATTTTATTCAATTTCTAAACATATAGATTAGGAGCTGGAAATATTAAGAGAACATAATTTTTAGTATAATATTTCTTTGTAAGTCTGTCTACTATTTTATTACGCTATACAAAATTATCGCCGCAACTTATAAAGTCGGCACCAATATTTATAAAAGATTATGAACAATATTCTTAGATAGGTATGTGTACGTGTGAAGTTGATAAAAGTTATTTTCACTGAATACCATTAACGTCTCTACACCCTTTTTGACATTCGAATAAAACGCGTATTCAAATATCCAGAACGCTATTACATTTTCAAAGAACATCGACAGCTATAGACCCGAGTTCTCTTCTTTGTTAGTTTCGCACGATACCATAAAAAATCGATCAATTGCGAGTAAGACACACACTTCTTGTGCGTTCCGTGCAAAATATATTGTATTGATAAAAACCCATCAAAGCCGTCGATTGGTAAATATTGTATTAGAAGTGTTCTCTGTTAGAGGCTGTTTTATAATAATAATAAAACACAATTGTGCTATCATGCAATTCGCGGCATTCTGTGGCGATATAGTAAGGGACACACTCTGTGAAAGTTTCATAATAATTCATATCTCGATATACTAAAGTTCATGAGACGAAGACCGTTGGCAGACTGGCAGACGGACGAACGCCGGTGGCTTAGTAACAGGAATCCGTTGGCACGTTTCGGGTACGGGACCCTAAAAACCGGCTTAAAATACATCCAATTTGCATGAGCGAACCATAAATCGAAGTTATTCATTGCGAAACGAGACATTATATCGAAATAGGTTCGTGAGGAGTCAGCATTATTCATCTATTGGCGGTTTTAGGCCTTATTTTAGAATAGCTATCCACTGCAAAGCTATGCATGCTTTGTTTTTTATGATGTTTTGTTTTTCCAAAAATCTTTTAACGTTTGTTAGGTGTATGATGACGCCAGTGGCGGATTTGCCCTTAGGCCCATTAGGTCCGGGCCTAAGGGTAAAATTAACTTTTCTGGGGCGGCAAAGTTGTAAATAAGGCGGACGAAGTAATTTTTTTAGCTAAATCTGTATATCTATGACAGACCTATTTTTTTCGTCAGTTGGTATAGCTAAGATGCTTGCTAACTAAATTAAACTAACTAAAGCTTGTTAACTTTTAGTTTTAAGTTAGGGGCGGCCTATGAATTACGGCCTAGGGCGGCACTTGTGTTAAATCCATCCCTGGTCTTGAGTTGTCGAAATTCAGATAGAAGATTTTTCCAGTTCACAGTCAATACATAGAAATATGCATTTCGATGAACAGTGGAGAACAATTCTAACTAAGGCAGAAACAGTTGGACGTCCTCAGTAACTACTAACAAGTGAACTCTCAAGGGGCAAGCTATTAGTGTCTACTTAAAGCGTGCTTAGAACAGCTCAAGTAATGTACGAACTCAATGCATCGACTCGAAGTTGTGAATCCATGTGAATTCAATAAACAATGAGAATTTTTATAGCGGATAAAAAATTGTGTCTTGTAATTCTGACTGAAATTAAAAAAAAATATTTTATCTAAGGACAAATTCTACGAAGATGTCATACAAAATACGAAATATGAATTTAAATATTTCTAATAATAAAATACGCCCGAGGCTCTTTGTATCGCCGAACGAGGCAGTCATTAAAATTAATGTACCGGCGTTTAGTACTACGCTAAAGCAACATGAATTTTAAGTAGG
>DVXP01004203.1:0-10575 GCA_018235645.1 Junonia grisea
TTGCGGCGGCAGTCGTCGGTGCGCGCGTACAGCGTGTACGTGGTGTCCTTGGAGCGGCGCACGAGGTAGAAGTGCGCCGTCCAGCGCGCGTCCCCCCTCAACGCTCGCCTCCCACAACCCTCCTCCACGCGGTACTCCGCTAGTCGGATGCCCGTGCGGTACGAGTACTGGTTGTCCTGTTACACAGATTATACAATCACTTCAACGCGATGTGAGACGCAGTGTTGGTAACACTAGGTAAATAGCCCTTAAATTTAGTGGCAAAAATTGAATCAAAAAGCATTCCCACTGTTTTTAAAAGGGGGGGGGGAATGTTTATTAGGGGCTTTAAAATAAGTAGGATGAAAATTATATGGTAAAAACGAAATATAGTGTAACTTTCTTATGGAAGTTGAAGATCTACTTTTCGGGATAAACGATTTAAAAAAATTGGCATGACTGGTGAGGCATTTACCCAACCACTGATGACCGAGCGGTACGAGTATTGGTGTTCTGTACCACGCATGCTAGAATCGTACCACTGCGTCATCAGTGTACACTTAGCCTTACAATGTGCTATTTTTACCCAATTGTGTTTATTATGTTTTAGTGTGTACTTGTGGCTAGAGCGGCTCGATGAATTAATAAACTTATGTTATCGCGTTCTTATATCAATTAAAACTCATTGACTATTTCCATTAGGATATTGTTATATTAAAAAACAGTTACAGGCTAAATTATAAACATCACATTATCAAACATCATGCATTATATTATTACATCAGAATGATAAAATTACTGTTTAGTATTATTTTAATTTTACTTTCATTCCGACTAAAACTAAAACGATTACCTAGTAAAATAATACTTTAAATTACGTAAAGAAATTGTATTTACCATTATTTGTACATATTTATTAATTAAAATTACTTTTTTAACGAGTGCAACATGGTCACCGCATGCTGTGTAACCTACCACATAACAAAACGTGCAATCTATACCAAACCTTACCAAACCCATACATCTACAGCGCCGCCCGCTAGCCGAGCGCTAGAGGCAATGTTAGTAGTGTGTGATATTTACTGTCGGGTAGATCACCTTGACGGGCTTGCAGAGCAGCATGAGCTTGTCGAAGACGAACACGTATCGAAGGCGCATCTTCTGATCTTCGTGGGCCTTGACTTTGAGTTCGCCGTCTAATAGTAATCGTCCATACGCTGCCAGTCCTGCGCCGCCCGCGCCTAGGGCACCCGCCTCCCAGTCGATTATGCTTTCCTGGTACATTGACATGGAACTGTTAACTGTTACTTATATTGGTACCATTTGTTTACTAACTACGCCTAGTCAGTTATGATCTCCTAGTACATTCGAACGGAGTTAAATTATAGGTTGAATGAAGTAGCTTGCTCAGACATAAAAATAAATTCCTGGCAAATCCGATTCAAAGGACCAAATCTTGTCCAGTATAAAACGAAAAATTATTTTTTATAATCTAAAAGAAATCGAAACGCCAATTTTCTTATACTGTAATATACAGTCCAAAAGACCTATCTAGTTTGGCACAGTATTAAGGATACATAACACATTATTACCATCTAAATTTTACGGGACAGGAATATTCAATCCTGTATTTTGATGTGATATTTCAGTTAATTTACTAATTATAAACATTACATTCTCTCTGATTTCAAATTTCATATTACATGAACCGTGGCAAAGCAAGATGCAGCAAATTACCTGAACATTGGCTAGCAGCACTAGCACTTCGCTGTCCCTCTTCACCTCGTTGATGTACTGCGCCACGTCCACCATCGCCTCCTTCGCGCGCTCCAGACCGCGGAACTCTTCATGATTCTACCATTGCACAAAACAAAATAACTGCTTAAAAAATGTACGTTAAAAGTAGATTTAGTGTTAGTTAAATAAAACCAAAAATTAAATAACTTTATTTATTTATTTGTTTATTTGTTTTCTATATTTTGAGGTTGGTAAAATTTGTTGGCCAAGTAAAATGTTTTGTTTTACAAACACAAACGTTTTCTTTTACTAACATGAGCATATGTTACTAAAAGAAAACGTTTGTGTTTGTAATTCCTAAACATTATTTACTGGTATTAGTTTTTAACATTTATTTTGTTTATGTTAACTTGCATATTTAAAATTACCTTTTTTCATACTTGCTATTAACTCATCACAAAAATACAATTACATAATACAACATTTTGACTATTATTTGAGTAGAAAATTAGCAGGTTTATTTTTAGGGCGACTAAAAAATAAAGTAAATAATATTAACACTACTCGTAACTTACCGGTTGTGTTTCATGCACGAGTTTGTCTAGCAGCAGATGGTACTTGAGCACCCTCTGCATCGGCACGGACAGGATATCGCGCAGTTGGATGCGACCATCACTGTGCTCCTTCTGACATTTCTGCAATAACACAACATTTCTATTTTAATATTCATTACTTACCATATTATATTTTATAGTCAGAGATCTAGCGACAGATTGCTAATGGGTAAGCTACAAAAGGGATTTGTGGCATTTTAAAGTAAAATTATTTCTTTCAGTCTGTCATTATATTAGTTTACTACCTAAGACTTATACATATACACTAATTAGTAGAAACACAAGAGTGATTTAGTAATCACTCAACAGAGGTACATAGCAAGTGAGAAGTGACACTCACCGCGAGCTGCTTGCTGAAGGTGGAGTCCCTTGCGTCGAGGGTCTTGAGCGTGTCCTGCGCGTTGGTGAGGTTGGAGCAGTAGTCGCCGTACAGCAGCAGGCGCTCTCTCCACGCGAGGAACACGTCCGCCAGTCGCGGCGCGCCGTTGCCCGGCACGCAGTTCTCCGTCGCTAGCCGCAGCTGTCGTAGCAATCCTGAGTGGATCTCGTGTAACTCCTGTAAGATATGTTTTTTTATTTGTATATATTTTTGGGCTGTTGTCTCCTGTACTATATTCAAAGTAAACCAAATGTATAGTATACAAAGATAAGGTATATCACATCGTATATCTAAAACTGATGAGTGATTTCTCAATTTTTAGTAATAGTTTCTTTCTTCTATGATGATGGACACATCATTTAAATTTAAAATGAAAATAAACATAAATTATGCATATAAATATAACAAAAGTAGCACGATCAAAGTGTGATAGGCAAATTAGAACATAACAATATATAAATAACGTACCTTGAAACCAAAAAATATGACTTGCATATCCTGAGGTTTCAAATAAGGCGTGAGCGGCCTCAGGAAGTATTTAATTATTTTACTAAGCACGTCCACATAATTGCACTCCGTGTCGACCAGTTCTCTTATAACATAGTCTCTTTTTTCTAGGCTGTGCGACGATGTCGCTAGCTGGAAATACAAACAAAAATATAAGTGATACGAACAAAAAAAAATACAACAAATTAAAAAAGCGATTGACAAGCATTTAGAAAAAAGAGCGTTAACCATTCTATGCTATCAACATTATAGACAACTAACTACATGGCGGCAAAAAATCAAATGGCATCGGAAGTAATGAGTATATGAATAATTCAAACGAAGATCGGAACGTAATGTGGAACTTTTACTCGTTCACTTAAAATTCCAAGTGAGGCATGAAAATGGGACCGTCAGTGAGAGCTCGTGGAGCGACCAATCAGATCCGATATTATAATAATACCCCGGAGACGACGGACGAAAGTTAATTGTTGTGTCGTTTAAATTAAGTTCTTTTAAATTTTATTTGAATTACTAAATTAATTTAAAGTGTCTTTAACCACATTATTTACAGTGAGTCGGTGAAGATAGAAAGGAAATTGATACAGATTTGAATATGTCGACTGCAACCGGCAAAATATTCTGATGTGTTAAAAGGAGCAAAACAGGGTTGGTTTAAAATACGTTTATTTAATAAAATATTTTATAGTTATTTAATTTTGCAATGGTAAAGCATAGGAAATATTATGAAATGCTAATTGAGTTTACTTTTTAGAAATAAGACGTATCGGTTAACTGTCGACATTACATTAGTATGCAAAGAAGAAAACAATATTTATTATATGTACATGTTATAGTACAATTTTATATCGTAATACAAAACCATAATAGCCGAATTGAGTCATTAATACCGTCACTATACCATACACTCATTACCCCACCAGCCAAAAAAAAGAAAAAGAAAAAAACAAACGCGTACTGCGCTGAAAGCGATCGGGTGCGGGGCGGCGGGCGGTTCTCGTTGCGGCCCCTTCACGGCGCAGAGGTCGTGGTAGATCTCCTCGTCGTGGATGCGCGCGCAGTAGCTCGCGTACTCACCCACATCGCGGCCCGCGCACGCGCCGCCGCTGCGCACGCGTCCCAGTTACACACACGATCGGACGGATGCGTACGAATGATTTAAGGGCCCTTTTATTCTTATGTTATTTGGGGGTTTGTCTTGGGTTCTTGTTGTAATTGTTTAAAGACTTTACGAGCGAGTATGAGTAATTTATCCCTACGTATAGAAATATAGAGAAACCAATCTTATCATTGACTTTAAGACCATAGACAAGATTCTCGATTTTCAATATTATAATATATCCCTAACATATTAGTAGATATAACTAGGTATTTTATCATATTTTAAAATTTAAAGCAATAGAAGATATTTTTGATATAGTAACTAAGTAAAGAAAGCAATGGATTTGTACGATTGATAATTATGATATATCATATTAAAGACTAAATGATAAAATCTGCTACTATACACTAATATTATGATAACAATAACAGACTAATACAATTTTATATAAACTAAGTACTGACTGCAAAAGAGTTGTATGTTTAAGGACACTATATTAATACAGCCATTAATGGCTATTGACCACATTGTTATAAGTACCGTACTCTATGCAATTGATTAGTTCTGAGAAGTCCCCGCGTATAGATCAGTTAAATCGTTTAACGTCGGCAAGATAAACACGCATCATAAAGGATTCTTATGTTCTTTATCTCCGCACTTTTATGACTTGTGTAGCCGTATTGTGAACATTAGAGGAGAATAGACGATCTTATTGACATTTTTTATCAACTTCTGAAGATTCGAAGTCAAGTTTATAGACACTTATTTTCGGAAGTTATGCTTTAGAAATAGAATGAATCGATCACATGGTAGATTGAGAATTGGAGAGCCTACGAGAGAATCTCATTATTGTATATAAGGTACATCTACATCCTAGGTCATAATTTAGACTTAAACGATAGAAATAACATGTTAAATTACTTACAAATTAGCAATATCAAAATAACGGCTATCCATTTGATAGCGTGAAATTGTGAATGGGTGTCATTTTACTGGCGTTTAAGTCTTTCATAATTCTCTAACGCTCGCTTTCTATATCATTTAAAATTCTCTTGTGCAAAAATTTGGGTTAATCGTATCTACTTTATCGCAATTTAAGTCTCGTAATGCTGCTTTATTGTTTTTAAGTTTTCGACATTCGTACGCTTTCGTTCGATCTATTTGTAACCGGCGATGGTTCCATACGAAGCATAACGTAACTCCGTTTTTACCGTATATTTTTACTAATCCCACTGGCAACAGCTGGTTAGTGTACACAAACCATATATAACATCGTAGCTCATTACTAAATACGAAAAGTGAACGTAACTGTGTTTAGTGTACATGTTTTTACTATTTCATCGATCGTGGGCAAAAGTTTAATATAAATTTAGCAGAGTTTTACGCTTCGTATGAAACCAAAATGATGAGCAGAGTTATTCGAGGCGTATCGTATTTCATACAAAGTGATTTAGTATTAAATTATATTTAAAACGAAAGGAACTGTATGAAATATAATAGCCTTGACATAATGAAGCAATAATATGTGATGCTGATAAAACACTCGTTTAAATTATAAGTACGAAAAATAAATCAAACTGGAACATTAACAAAAATATTAATTTTGATGATTTCATTACATTCATATATTTTTATCTAAAATTAATATAATAAAGTCTTCCAAAAACATCTACCTGTTTTTCTTAATAAAAATAATTAATGAAAAACACTCATCTAAGAAGAATGTGTAATGACATGCCTAATATTACATCAAACTACTTAATTTAATTTTATGATTTGCCATTTTCTAGTCTCTACATGAAATCTAAACGACTATTACACGCAGTGGAACACGGAACCATCATTCAAAGCAATAAGTTACATTTGTACTTAGAATACTTTAAAATTGCATTTATCTACATAACGATATCTCAGCCGGGGTGATAACGTCCAGTCATATGCGACATTCTAAGAAGCACCAAATGTACGGGCCGATAAAGATCGCCTTTTATTAAGAAACGAGTGATGCATGAATTTAGAAATAAAAAATATATGGCGGAATGTGTCGAGTTCGCGTGACGAAAACCGTTTTGAGTTGCAATTTGCTTTCCTTGCGGTCGAACGCATACAACAACATAGGTACACCTTTAATTCGTAACTAAAAACGATTTGAATATTAGTTCCGTATTCATTTATGTAATTCAAGGCCGCTAAACCATTAAATTCCGCTGTGCGTCTTTTTTAAATAAGTTGTAAAAAAAAATAAGGCAATCTAAAACAGGTTTTGCACGAGTCGCGCATGGTAATAAGCGTCAATGACAATCAAACGCCACCTCAGGCATGTCGGAGGTGAACTTGACATAGCAGAGGTCCTCGTATATCTCCTCGACGCGGTCCTCGCACGTGACGCTGGGTATCGTGAACTGTATCCACGGTACCTCCGTGGCGTTCGCATTCTCTTCATACGACCCCACATCGTATGGGGGCGGTAAATCCGATGTTTGGTTCGCACTATTACAATGGTTTATATGTGAAAAAATATGTAACTTATGTCTATTGTATGGGATAAGTGATAAATACTTACACTGCCTGTAAATCTCTGTAAATATCCTCTTCGGATTGTGTTCTTCTCGCCGAAAATGGCCTGTAAAGATTATGGCATTTAAAATCATCACAATTCTATAGTCCTACTTGTCCCTCATAAGATTATATTGTTAATACTCACTGAACATTTCTTGCAATTGCTTTCGGACATTGACTAAGTTTTGCAAGTGTGCACAACACCCTATGGAAGTTGGATAAGTCAAATAACATAGATGGGTCAAATAGATCCGTTTCTCTAAGTTCAAACACTTCATGGCATGTTCGTAAGAATACTTTTATATTTCGCATGCAAAGAAACTGTGGACAAAAGAAAAACTTATTTAAAATTCCTAGTAATTTAGTTGGTATCATCTCACAAATAATATTAACAAAAAATTCCTATTTAATATACATTTGTTATAATTTTCCCATGTGGTAAAATAATGAGAATCACAAGGTCATGATTATTAAGCATTTAATTAACAATGATATGTAAATATGAATTATCTTCTAGAAAAATAGTTAACTTCAAAGCATCTCAAAATGTAATACTCCAGTTATTTGTAATATTTTTAAATTTTCTAATATTAAAACATTAAATTGAAATGCTAAATATCTTTGATATTGTGTCACCAACATCCTACAACTATTATAAACACAAAAGTTTGTGAGGATGTATGGACATTTTTTGTTCTTCACTCGCACAAAATAAACTTAACAAATTTTTATGAAAGTTATCAGTAATATACAATAATTTATAAATAGTTAAATAAGTAAAACAATCTTCCTTATAAACAAACAAAATCATGGGTAAATGTGTGGCATAGTAGCTGATTGTAGTAATTATGTTGAGGACCTGCAGAGACCTTAAAATTTTATCTAGCAATAAAACTAAGAGCAAGTAATTTGAACTCATTATCATTTCATACTGATTAAGAAATATTAATTTAATTGCATCAACTGTGTGACTTTAATTCATGTTTACACAAGCAATTTTAATGCAACATCTACTTTTAAGAAATAAGAACATTATATTAATATTAATTTGAAATTTTCACATATAAAGAGCTCAAAAACACAATACAACAGAGTGAAGATCTTTTAAATAGTCAAAAGTGAATAAATCAAATTAATGGATATAAAATTGAATGGTACTTTGAAATTAGCAATTTTTTTAGGTCATTTATTTTCTTAGGTTTATCACCGAGCAAAACTTTTAGCCAAAACTATGCTTGTAATAGATAAAACTTAAAAAAAAAATGCTCTACACAGCAAATTAGGCTGCAAGTACATTGACCGATTCATTCATCAGTTTCCCACATAGATAAAGCTCTGTATCATTGGAATACCCTCAACACATTTGATACAGACATCAATGGGCTGCTCGCCATTCATCAATGCATGCATAATTAATATAACATTAATATATGCGTAACAGCATTTATTGATAAAACATCTCTATCAAAGAACATCCTCTTTATTATTCTAAGAGCTGGGTCAACAGTTTTTTGACCTGTTGTTGTAATAAATAATAATTATATAATAACTATTATGTTGACTACGTTAAATGGTAAAGATTACGAAAAATATTTTTTAAATTAAAATTAACAATTATAATATACTGGCTATATAGAAAACATTATTTAATACTGCTAAACGTAATATATTAACGGTTTAGTAGTAATTAGAGCGAAGGTCGCGTAGCTATGCCTCAAATACCTGGGCCATCTGTGGGCGCTGATTGACGTCTTTCATATCGATGCATCCTGGATGCAGCACATTTAGCAGATTGCAGAGGAGCACACCATCTCGCAAAGTATATGCGAGGTCGTGTATGGAACTCGACTCCCAATTCGATTTATGATCCGGCCGTAATAAGCCACATCTCGTAAGCCAGGACGCGCACTCGCGCCACAGATCTTCACCGCCAGCAGCCATTATTCACACATACACTACACTGCACATCGATAGTAGTCACACCAAGCTCTGCTTTTTAATAATCAACAGGCCATTATTAACAAGGGTTAATTGATAATTGACATACAAATTGATACAACAAACATAGCGACAGCCATACCAGAACAAGTATTTCTGACAACTGACTTCCAGTGTGGGTATATCTGAAAAAAATAAATAAATTAGATACGTCGTATCTATTTTGAAGTTAGATATTTATCTATATCTATCTATTTTTAAATAGAAAATAAAAAAGTCAATGAGAATATATAAATATAGAAATAGATAGATAGATATGTTATCTATCTAGAATTTTGAAAAAAGTCAATAAGAAGTTTTGATGAATTGAAACCTTCATAACACTGGCAAAGTGACAGCTGTTTTTTGTATAGCAACACATTAGTGTAGGTGGAGTGACGCGATCTGCATGTCGAACGAACGATTTTTCTTTAGAAAACCCGTAGAAGTGCTACAAAAACATCAATAATCAGTTTATGTGTATAATTTCAGTTGTTGGTAAGTCCTTAAACTCTTTATATTTAATGATTATGTATATTTATCCATTAGTAATCATTTAGTTTTTTCTTATCTGACACACCCATGTATCGGCGAATTCCATACTTCTTAATCTTTTCTTAATATATCTCAGGTAAACTCGTACAATTTCTAGGCTATCTTTTTCTATATAACTTTAGTACCTATGTTAGATATTTCCTCCAGCGGAAGTCTATTTTTGGCCTATACCGTTATCCTTATTAGGTTTATTTTGGAGCATTACGTCATTGTATATAAGAGGGGAAGTGTATAGGTTGATATAGGTGTATCGGACGATCGGACCCCGGTCGCCGATGTGTGCGGTCTGCGGAATCTGGAACACCGTGACGAAAAGCTGCCATTACGGTCTATACTTTCACAGTATCTTTATTCTTATTGTGGGATAGTGTTCTGAATATCAATGGATTTGCTGCATTGCTGTTTCTATTATTGATCTGTAAGATTCAATCCATGTCAGAGCCAACACCTAACTGTTTTGTATAGAGGTATAAAATTGTTCAATCAACCATGATTATAGCCATTTGTTACTCTCTACTTTTTAATTATTTCTTATTGTAATGAAATTGCATGTTTCACTTATTTTCTCATTCATTGTCTGATATTTTACTACTATTTTATTTTACTGTGATTGTTTATTCACTTTAATGATGATTTAAACAAACAAAATAATTTATAATGTAGATTTTCTATAAAAACTTATTAACTAGTTATCTATACTATGTAATCTGTATTTAAGTATTGATTAAAGCACAGCCAGCTTCCATTGAATGTGACCTAGATCAAGTTACTCATTTAGTACTTGAAGATAATGTATGATTATATGTTCCCTTTATAATATTTTTAACTTAAGAATATATGTCAATAAACAATTTGCAGTTGGGTAAAAAACCATAAATATTTCAGTTTTAAATTTTATTTTATGTGTTTATGATAAATTTCTGTAAATTATGCTCAGATTTGAGTATGTTCTCTTTGCAATTATAAAATTATAAGATCTATATCACCAGAAATAAATTCCATAAAATAAAAATACAACTTAGTTTTCTACTTGAAATAAATTTATTTTTGTATTAGTAATTCACACTAATATAACAACACAATATCAACACTTAGATAAGCTAATTTTTATCTACAGTGATAAAAATTTCATTATCATAATATTAGGTGTAGATGAATCATATTAT
>DVXP01004204.1:0-10573 GCA_018235645.1 Junonia grisea
ACATGGCTAAACTATAAGGGTTCCGTTTTGACTACGGAACCCTAAAAATGAATCCATGAAAACGTCAGGCGTCGTCGAAGTTACAGGCAGTAGCTAGTAAATAAATTCAAAACATCTACCAAATTATTCAGCTGTACATGTACTCTCAAAGGAATTACATTTCCAATCCTTTTACGTATTTCACGAACTATTTATACATTAACTGTTGATGCGCTTACAAAGAATTTTAGCATCCTTTTTAGGAATAAATTCAAATTAATTTTGAAGTTTAAAAAAACACATTTCGAAGTAAGGTAAAGGTACCTAATTGCGAGGTATTTCGAAAAATGTCTCCTATTATTATTTCCCCACGTGTGGAATAACACGAAAATAATAAATAAACAAATGTCTCCTAGTTACGAGATATTTGAAAAAACGGCTTAACCAATAAATTCATATTTTTTTATTCTAAAACTGTTAAAAACAATTAAAATCTTACTAGATTAAAATAACTTTATGAATTTTATACATTTAGCCGTCTTTTTTATAAACGCGGAATTAGATGCCTTACCTTAATTCAAATTAATTTTGAAGTTTAAAAAAAACAACTCGAAGTAACTAACGAAGTAACAATGTAGTTTAAACACGCCATAAAAATAAAAATGGCGAGTCAGTTTAACGGAGCGTATAAAATCTTTAACGTCGAACTTAGTTTGTTTGCTACACGTAACTTTATTACGGGTAAAGAATGAAATTAATATTGCTGAAGTAAATTGTTTTCACGAACTTATTAAGTACACTTTTCATAAAAATAAAAGGATATAGAAATAAATCAAAAATTTTGGAGTGGTACTAATAAGCTGATACTTGGCAGTAAATACTTCTTCAATTATAATTATTGAACTATTTATAATCTTATGCGCATATGAGTACTGTACGAGTATTATTCAACATATTTCAATTGATACCAAACATGTCATGATTACCTTAATTTTATTATTTTCAAGGTCAGTTTACTTCCCAAATCTTACATAATAAATTTAGGACATAATAGCCTATTACACTTGGGTAATTTTCATGAATTTATTGATACTGTAAGAAATCAGAAGTAAGTAGGTTTTAAAAATAAACATTACGAACACTTAAAAAATCATTTATTTAAGATTTAACATAAATACACTCAAAATTCGTTTACGATAAACTTTAGTAACAAAAGTAATGAATTTAGCAGAATAACAATCAAGCAGAGCATCCGCTTAGTTCGAGGTGTAACAGCAAAGTGATCTCGAAAATGGACGTCCCGTCCCTTTTATAGTGTTGCTGCTAACAATACTAATATTTTATCGATTAACATAAATGCGTACATGCAATCGTGCATACATAAATAGACTGTTAAAATTATAACCCTTCCTTTCGGATTCACTGTGGTCGAATTAAAAAAACAACTGGCCACCTTTTATCGTTGAAAAATTGCTCTTCTTTAAAAGTAGGACGTATGGATGGACAAATACAGCACTGGCTTTTAGTTATATAGTCCTGCTGGTGTATTATGTGTATAGAAACGTTAAATCGATAAAACACTTCGATTTTAATATTAGTTAAATATAACTCTGTATTTACAGCATATTTGTAGTTCATTCATTACTATCATACATATTATATCTATGCAATATGTTGTTTACCAGCTTATACTTAAAAAAAAGAAAGATATTATATGATTTCCAAAGTACAGCATACAATTGTTGGGTATATTATTTTAACTTTAAATTTTAAAGTAAAAAACGTTAGAATTGAAAGAAGATATAGGTTTTAATTTTATGTAGTTTAAATTTTTCGCTCGAAAGTTGCAAAAATATTTTCATTATTAAAAATAAATTCATTGTATAATACACTTATTTATTTCTGACTACTATTGTAATGTAAAAGTTCGTAACTTTAGATATTTGGATATTTGTTGTCCATTGTTAAGCAGCTAAACCGATATGGCATATGGCTGAAGATGGGAGTAGTGATGTTTTATACCTTGTATTATTACATATAGGACACATTATACAAATAACTTTTTATTTTAAAAAAAAATTCTACTACATGAAATTCTCAGAGGTATTCATAAAGTCGCAGGCAGCATGTAGTACCTAAATTCATGTTTTTCAGACAATATAGGTATTTATTTTAGACGAAGAAGAATTTTCGGCGACAAGAAAATTTGCTTACAAGACAAAGCAGTTAAGTTTTTAGCTTGATGTTCAAAATTTGTTAAAGCGGTTGGTATTTTAAGGCAAGAATAATTTACTTGGTGCCAAAACACTGAGAATCTACTTAAAAACTGCGTTCCCCGAAAGCCCTCGTAAAATTTAAGCAAGCAAAATTCTATTAAGTCTACCACAAACTCGGCTAACTCTTATTAAAAGTACACAACTTTGTATAAAATAATCATTTTAAATTTCGATAACTGTAATTAAAAAAATGTGCAAACATTTAAACGATTTAGCCAGCAAAGTGCTTGCAAATTTGAGGTTTAATAAAAGTAATTGAAATACATTTTTGGCCTTCATTAATTAGGAACTGAACCTTAAAAAGTCGTTCATATTAATTTTTACGCAACAAAATAAGAACAGCCTCAAATGTACTAACTCCTATTCACCATAACAATTTATGACGTCATTGATCCAAATAATTTTAGAAGCTACTTAAATGTAAATTAAGGACAATTAAATTAGTATAATAGCATTTTGTTGTAATAAGCGAAACAAACATGTTTGGCCTACTGATCCGTGCAACTTAACTGGTCCAATTAAATTAGATAAGAAAATAGAACAGCATAAGTAATCCAGCAGTGTGTTCTGCAATTTATAGTTCTCCAATTGCATTTCCAGTGTGGGACGTTTTTAAAAGGCTTTCACAGATATGCCTGTCCATTAGCTCTGGCGCGGAAACACTAAAAGCAATATAGATAAAAAATACAAAAGGCTCTCTACGCTCAACTTAAATGGATCCATCGAAAACTACGCTGGGAATTTTTGGTAGCACCTTTGATAATGTTTCTTTGAATACCCTCGAAAGTTAGTTTGGGCGATCGAGGAATCGATTCCGGTAAAAATGGTCTCGAATAAAATGGTCTTTTTGTTTAGGCCGTAGCGCTATTACTATTCTAATTACATTTGAAAACTTGGATCTAAATTTATATTAATGGGACATTAATAGAAACAGAAATTCAATTACCGAAAATGTAAGTTATACGCGAAGTAGAAATACATTGAATTGCTTGTTTTGTCAAAAATAATGATCATAAGCCTAAGTCCCAGAAAACAAAAATAATTTGCCTCTTCAGAGTTGAAACTAAAATGAAGATTGAAGTACAATTATATTTATTGTGTCTATATCGGGGTTATATAGGATCAAGACATGTTATGTATTTTAATTGAAACTGTTTAAACGAAATACGATTTCAAGGTCATACACAAAAAAATATTAAAATCGGATCATTAGTTTAGTCTTTACACAGTTTTTAAGTTTTAGCTCAGTTTTCGCATGATGTATGTTTTCTAACAACAATAATGCACGTAACTCTTCTGTGTGAGTGAATTTTGCCTATTACGACTATTGATGACTACGAAGATGATTTACAGACTGTTTGCATTTTTTTTTTACTGTTAAGATATTAAATTTTTTCGAAAAATATTTTTTCGTATTTTTTGTAGTATATAGTTCAAAGTGTTTCCGAATAGGAATAATAAACGTTTTTCAATTGGTACACATGATCCGCATTGACCCTGTATGCGAAAAGTTCAGAGAAATAAACTAAGAAGGAGATCGTAATTAATGTAACTAAAATCGTTTTATTACATTCAACGCTCGCGCTGATGTAATCACAATCAGTCACAGGAAGTTGAATTAAGAAGTTTCAAGCCCTTTAAACGTAATCAGCTGGAAGTTTCCCGCTCCACGGAACTAAAAATAACTTTGGTACACTAACTAAATCGAGAGGCGCGAAGTAGTTGCATTGGTGCAGAGAAAATAAGACCCTAACAATACAATCTAAAGATCCAATTCAGCGTAACAATTTAAATAGCTTACTCGACTGTTCCAAAAACGAGAATGTCGCTAAGAAAGTGGTGGAAAGTTTTTTGTTTTGTAAATCGCTTCTCCCCTAATCTCAGGGCGTAATGGAAAAGTTAGGTTTTGGCCGCTTGCCAGTAAATAATTAGAAGGTGAATGAAGAAATCACTGTCTGCTAATTTAATTAATACCCGTAATAGTTTTACCGTTTAGGCAGTTTGTTTAATTAAATCCTGATTGTTATTTGGATTATAAGAACGGGAAAGATTTCAATTCGAACTTGTCTGAAGCAAATGTTTTTGAAGAAGCTCAATTAGATGGTTTTAGGAATTTGTAATTACTTAATTATGTACAACTCTATAATTAGTTGGGAAATTGGGGTGTTTTAATGGATAACGTTAAGGGAGGCGATGGGAAACCCGGTAGTGAGTGTTTGCCTCATGAATATTGGCAACATGACACCCATTAACTGAATACATTATTAATATACAACGTACTAAGGGCATACGATTATTACATATCTTGTACCAGAAATAACATTAACCATTTAAATTGGATCATAAAATTTAAATCTTTCCTGAAGTTAAAATAACTAGTGAACCGAAATTATACGGTACTTTTACTTAATGTAACTCTTTACATTGTGAAATGTAAAATTAACAGAGCTATATTATTCTCAGTTGCTCGCGACTTTACTGATGTATATTTTTTGGTGTAATTTATAAAAACCGTTCTTAGTGTATAGAAATACATTTCAAGGTAACGCTTTTATACCACAGAAATATCATGGCCACTATTTTAGGTACCGAGAATAAGTAAACATCTGACGATGTTTTCAAATATTAATTACTTTTTTAAAAATTCACGATTCCTCAATAATACTCGTACCTGAAAATTTAAACGGTTTATCCGAGATCTAAAGCGTGTTGGTTTTGTAGAAGATCTTGGAAAGATATTAAACATTTAACCTGATCCCATCAAATTGACTCGGAACTAATCCGATTCGTGTTGACACAGTCCTCAAGCCTTCGAGCCAAATCAAAGTTGGTACCAGAAGTTAAATTAAAAAAATTTAATGAAATGCTGCTTACGTTTTAATTGATGGAATTTTGTGCTACATTTCGTATTGGATTATTATTAGGTTTGTTATGTTCTAGCCCAAAGTGCGTCTCCAACATTACAATTTAGGGACATTATTGAAGTAGAATGGTCTAAATTAGCCCTGAGCAAGATCTGCATTTTTTGAGCAAAGTAATTGAGTTTATCAGTAAACTTAAGTAATATTTTTATGACAATCCTTCAATATTTTACATCTTTTGTTTTATTTACTAAATGCTAATGAGATTCAGTACCAGGAAAATGGAAAAATAATATTTAAAATAGAAAAAAATTCAATAACAATTTCGGCGAAATTTCGTCCATCCAACAGACACTATTCAAAGAAATTTTTTAAATTAGCTTTTCCATCAATACGCCTAATTGTAAAAGAATTTGGGAATAAAGGTCTTCCGATATTTGAAGAGATCGTTTTCAGTTTAAAAAGAAATTTAGCAGAATAAGCTGATATATTTCCTTTCTCCCAGCCACCGATAACGATCTTTTTCCAGACGACGCCGTATTGTTTGCCAATAAAGTCGGTCTTAATTGAATTGAATAATTAATCTGAATGGAAAATTTTTGCCTTATTCTGTTTCGAGGTTTCGCAACTATTTTTGCTATTTTTGCATGATGTGATTTAATTAATTTTCTTCCAATTTGCGATTTAAAGTTGACAATTAGTGAATTACCGATATGGAAGTTATCAACTTTATTAAGTCCACTTAAACAAAGTAATTTTTAAATTGAATTAGAATTTTTCATATGCCCCAATTTAATTGAATCCAGATTGATTATTATAAAGTTTTCATATCACAAAGCATTGTTTATGATAAATTATAACATTATCTGGATAAGCTATACAAGATAGGCGAATAATTTTTGGAACACATTGTGTTGCCTAAAAATTTTATTTTAAAAATATGTATCTCCTGCTCTATTGAATTTTATTTTTTAATGGACGTTTTTGCCAACAGCACCAACAATCCAAGAAAATAGGACAAATAGTCAAAAATTGTAAGTAAAATTAGTTGTTAATCTTTGTCTGTCCGTAGAACATTTACCTCACTCGAAAATAAAGTTTAGCCAAACTTGACCACTACCCTAATCTAATCTCAAAATCTAGTTTGTTAAACAACAGCAATCACAATTTCAACTCAGAAGTTTATATTAACACGCTAGTCGGGCTTTGGCATAAATGAGTCCAATCAACCTGAGAAAATGTGTTATCATTTTGCACATGTTTTTATGATATATAAAAATAATCTATGATATATTAAAAGAATATATAGCTTTTCAGATTATTTTTAGCTTTTGAGTTTACTTTTGAAGTCGATTAATTTTTTGTGAAAAAGTTACTATTTCATACTTTTAAGTTAGAATGCCATAATCAAATCCTCATTGTAAGGAAATCAGGATCTGATGATGGGATCCTAACTTGGAAGTGAAAATGAACATAAAGGGTATATATACCCTTTCAAACAAAAAAAAAACAATTGTCAAAATCGATCCAGTCGTCTTTGTGTTATCTATTTACATACATATAAAAGAAAGATACCGTTAGAATTGATAGCCTTCCTTCTTTTTGAAGTCGGTTAAATATAGCTATAAACATAAATTAAGTTTTATTCTACAGCACACATCCGTATGTGGACATCGAGGAAAAAAACACGAATTTAAGGTTACGCGATTTTTGATCTTTAGACGTTACTAACAGAATCTTTAAAAAGAACTTTTGAGCCAAATATGATTGATCCACCTTACTGACAAATTTCGATTCTCATGTACCATTTAGCTTAGACAGGGTATGACAGATAGACACCGGGGGCCGTAATAAAAGCCCACTTTAGCAAATTTGCCACGGCACACTAAAAACGAATAGTTTTCTTATCTTTATAATATTCGCTATCAATCTTCACGCCGCGCCGTTTTTAGGAAAGGACTGAACATAAAACGCTGAGGGCCAGTAAATTATAGATTTTTTGTTCGTAATAGATATGAGATGAATCTTATTTTTTAAATTGAAGAACGGATTCGCCTTTGGAATTAATAAAGTGACACAATTCCATTAAGTATTTATTTATTATTTAATGCGTAATCAAGTTTAATGTAATTAAATAGTAAATCATTTTATGGCATTTTGACCGAGATTTTAGTTTGTAACCACAAAGTACCAAAGCTACATACATATGTAGTGTGGGTGCTGACTAGGCCAGCGAGGTGCCAATGACGGCTTCTTCTTCCTAGCATTTTTCCCGGACTTAGCCAGGGTCTGCTTTATTCTAGTCTAAGTTTTGACAGGTGACTGATTTATACGCAGAGCGATTGCCGTCTGACCTCTGCAACCCAGAGGGCAAGTCAGTAACCATTTAGACTAGAATATTACCTACTATGAGTAACGATCGTTATCAGGTGTTATTGATAACAACCGGGACCGACGGCTTTACGTGCTCTCCGAGGCACGGTGGGTATACCCACAAGGTCCAGACCTAGAAACGAACGTTTATATAAATACAAACGTCCGCCCCGAGCGGGAATCGAACCCGCGACCGCCAGCGTTAATAGCGCATTCAGCACCACTACACCGGAGCGGTTGTCTTAGATAGCCAATGACGAGTATCTAAGAATATTATTATATTAATACTAAGTGAGAGAACCATAAGCCTACCCCAAGTCTACTAAGCCCAAGTCATTACAATTTACTCCACTTCTTTCCTTATTTACTTGTAACTTAAGCTTCTCTCTTAAGTGTTCATTGGCCGTGGTGATCACTTATTTATCAGGTAATCTGAATCATTTGTCGGCATTATGACAAAGAAGCGTTATACTGGAGGATAAAATTGTACTTTACTTGTGATGTTTTTGCTGAGCAGCATACTTACTTCTTGTTACTCGTACTACCATCCAACACAGCAGAACAGTTATTTTTATTGCATTTCTACAATATGGGTATTCAATGAAAGGATTTGTTTAGAGTAACTCGAAAAGTAAAATTACGTCATTCTAAATCTAAGATGGCGGTCCATCCAAGCTAGCAGAATAGTTATTTTTATTGCATTTCCACAACATGATTATCAAATGAAAGGGATCGTTGAGACTAACTCGAAAATTAGATATAATTTATAAAAGATATCTCCCAAGAGTTTAAGGTCCTCATATAGTATTGAATACGATGTCGGGGGTTTTATAAATTTTTCAAATTTACACTTGTTATTGCCGAGCGAAGTAACTGTAAATACAAAAGGAAATCGCAAAAAAAAACTTGTCACCCACAATCAAAATCCAGAATAGTCCAAGCGCCAATCCCAAAATGAAAGCACCTTTTACTTATAAAATAAAACTAAATCCGAGTTCGATACAAACATCGTAAATATATAATGACGGACGGTTCTGATTTCCCTTTACGTTTATTTTATGAGTTCATACAAATAGTCCAATATCCAAGTCTACACGAATACGTATCATGACAGATGGCCGTATGTCGATGATAAGCTGTATTGGTCATGTTTTTTGCAAACGTTTGAACTTATTTGGTAAAGGCATTTGGAAATATTTTCATTTTTGTTATTAGGTTTTATTATCGAATTGTAGGCTGATGAGATGTTCCATCAAAACAAACTTCAAATACTTTTTTTTATATCGTATGATGGTGATCCTGCACCGAGTAACGCAGTGCCGTCAGATAACTCATTGGAAAATTTAAAGACAATAAAAGAGACACGGGGTGTCGCTGGTTTCAGGTAGCAGAGGACTGCGGCTATTAGAGATCCATGCAAAACGCCGTTGTCCAAGAATGGACGACCATATTATAATGGATTGATTCTTGGAAGAAAGGTATTTTTGATCTCCAGACCTTTTGGGCAAATTCACGAAAAGTATAAATCTAAAATAAAGTAAAATATCTTTAAAACAAAATTTAGTCTATCTGTCTATTATTTTGAACATCTAAGCCGCTTAATCAAACTTTAACTTTTAATGGCGCGATAACCGACACTCAGAAGGAGTCACAGGCTAAAGTAACACAAATTCCAATTTATAATTCCATAGGCTGAAATGTTCAACAAATTTGCTCTTTTGAAATACAATTCAACCGTCTGATTGAATAAAGTCACAGAGCCGTAGTTTCGTGAAACAAAGCTGGTTTGCTCAAACGTACGTACAGATGTACTGAGTCGCCGCAATTGTGAAGTTTTAACAAAGGATACAAAACGAGTTAACTTTGTAACGAAAATGTAAACTTTAATTATAATAATGTATGGGTGTTTTGTGTTATGGGATTCCTTGTTATGAATTCGGTTGATATTTTTAATTCGATGGAGAAAAAGTTTTATTACATTTATGTGATGTTTGTGCGTCATATATTTTCATTATGATAAAAAACTATTACTATATTTTACAGTATTATGAGCGAATTTGGTTTTTGCGAACTCCTTTGATAGAACTACTTTATTTTGATATAAACCTTTTTTAGTATGATTTATTGTTTTTTAAATATATTAAAATTGATTTTAAAAATAGAACGATAATATAGATGCCACTTGTCAATTGAACCTGAAGTAGTGTTTTATAACGATCTCGCTTGCGAACATTCAACAATCCATATAAAAAAATATAACTAAGAATATTAAGAAGAATTCCTTTCATATTGAAAGTAAATTAAATTTAAAATAAAATTAAGAAATATTTAAATTAAAATATTTGAATATATTGCGCTTCTCCACTGGTAGCCGGCGGAACACGTGTCAGAAGGGTGAAGGAACCTATTGCCTTCTCACACTTTTAACTGATGCGTACACCGCCAGTCTCCTTCTGGACCATGACGGTCTTACGGCCGGTCTAGAAGGAGATTACAGTCTCCTACGCCTACTTACCTACGCCCCACGGTGGTGAAAAATCACCGTCGCCTCGCGCCCGATATCACTCGGATACTCTTCAAAACAACCGTGACCAGTTTTACCTGCGTAAGTTGGATGAGCATACCGATCTCCACGAGACGGGCGCCCCACGTTGCGAGAACCCTTCGCTGTTTCTACCGCCTGAGCGCTCCGAAGGCATAAGAATGCACAAATATACCTTTTTTTTACGCTGGAGAATGCATTGACGCATACCGCTCAAATAGTGATTTGGGCGGTTATGTGGGACTCTTGGAACGAAGGAATACGTTCCAGACTACCCACTAAAACCCAGCGGTACCCTCATCGTCACATTTGGTCGCCACGGGATAGCTTGCGCATGCTACCGTGACGTCCAGACGACTGGCCCACCTTCGCGAGCCTTCTCCACATAAAGAGTACTGAAAGATGAGTAGGTACTGAGAGCACTCTATGCACATATACCTACTTAACCAATAAAATAATAGAAATATATATACATAGAATTGATTAGAAAAGATTCGAAAACAATAAGTTTGAAAACAATGTAAAAGCTAATTTTAGGAAAC
>DVXP01004205.1:0-10572 GCA_018235645.1 Junonia grisea
ATTCCGCTATTTCTTATTTCTTGTTTCTTATTCCTTATCTCTTATATCTTATGTTTTTCATTGTGTAGCAGCCTTTACTTGAATTAATTGCAACATGCAACCATAACTTGACCATAACTTCAATAAAAATAGATATATACATATGTAATTAGATATATTTGGCTTTCCTTTTTTATGAATAAGATGTTAATTTTCTTATCTACTTATTGGTATCTAGATTTATTATACAAAAATATCAATTACTTTGCGCACGCATCGTTTGCAAAGACGATAAGGACTTGGGTCAATACCAGAAGAGTGAGAAACAACATATTGCTATTTTATTCGACGACATGAAACATTGAAGTGTATTCTGTATTCGCTATCTCGCGAATTTAGTTTTTTATATGCCTTCATAGGTGGTGGATGTCGCGCTAGATTTTAAAATATCATAATCACGTGTACGTAAAGTGTGCGTTATTTTTATAAAGTGTACGTTGTCTAATTTGCACTGAAGCTTGAGAAGTTTTGAGATTGGATAAAACTTACTATTGAGTTTATGTTTTTATAAATGTAATTTATTGTTTTTCTCTTTAAATTAAAGTGCATAATATTATTAAAATCAACTTTTAATATAGTGTGTATACACAGTAAGAAGAAGTCTAATTAAATGGTGGATTATTTAGACAAAAAAATTAAAAAAGAGAAACGGTAAAATATTTATTTAAAATTATTAAGTACAAGAAGCAATAATAAAACATAAATCTTTTTGGTACATTTGTTTAAACTTTAATACCTAATAGATTTTTTTTTATTTTCGCATTTTGCGCAAATTTTTGAATTACTTATTTTAATTGTTAATTAAAAAACGATTTAATACTTATCTTGTAAGAGATTTTGTAGTTTGTTAAAAAATATATAATTTAATAAAAGTATTTTAGTGAGCATACGAGTTGATTCAATCAATTTTCATTGATCAACGTGGATGTCTTTTTATCGGTCGCTGGTGAAAGTGAGGTGCGGCGTTTGAAGAGTTTGTATATACTGGCTGGTTGATTAGTTGCAGCCAGTGACTAGTGTGGTAGTGACTAGTACAGTGAAATGTAGTGGCGAATCAGGAGGATAAGTGTTAGCGCCAGGCGCAAGATTTCGGTCAATGTTTGTTTTGATATCGTGATTGTGAGCAAGATGAATAATGAAATATCCGTTGTGATCACCTACCCCTGCCGCGCTGAAGGCTGGTTGGATAGATGTGGTAAGTATCCAGCTACTAGTGCAAAAATTTTACAGATTTTTTTCCTTGTTCTATTTATATTACTGCAGTTGCGAGTTATTTGGGGCAATTTACGCAAGCGCTCAACAAGTGACATGCATTATTTGTGCAAGTGAAGCGCATTGTTTTCGTTGAAATAGATTTTTGCAAGCTTTCCTTAAAGTAAACATGAAGAAATCAAGATACGAAATAGGTACCTAATTATTTACAGAGTTAATTGTGTGGGTGTTTTGTTTTATAATACAAATAAAACGTGTGGGTACCGTCGTTATTGATTGCATTTCTTTTTATGTTTTAGGTAGTCTATGTGACTTTAAAACGAACTTTTGTTCTAACGAAAAAATAGGTGAAAAAACTTCACACTGGTTGTACTATTTTATTTGCCGTCTGCACTTCTTTTTTAGATGGAGGAAAATGAAAACATCATTTGAGAAACAACCTCAATCACGTATGTTGATGAGTCGATCTTTAATCATGAATGACACGTTAGTTTTTGTAGTAATAAATTGTAAAAAATAATATCTCTGCTCTATCAAAATGTTATACCTACATAGGTAAATGAGTATATATTTAAAATAGTCAAATGTCGCCAAAATATGTATTTCTTTAATGATCCAAATAATTTAGATTATTCATTTTTGGGACTCTTAGAAAATGTCTCAACACGCTCGCTGGCTTAGGAAAAAAATATCATTCTAAAATTCATTAAAACCTATCTAGCAGTTTTTATAAGATCTATCAATTTTTAAGTTAGGAGTGAGACTTGTCTCCAACAAGGCGAAGGATACGGAGGTGAATTCGCCACTCTTCTTTCCTTTCCTTTGGGTAGTAATAGATGACAGAATTTCTTTTAAGATGTGCAGATTTTCTGGCAACACGTCACGATCCACTCCACCACCAGACATGGGTTAAAATTGTCACAATAGTTCTTGAAAAACTAGGCGCTGCTCCCATTGATTTGAATCTACGACTACCAGTTGAAATCGAAGTGTTTTAGCCATTGGGCTATTTTAGCTTTTCATTAAAATGATGTTTAGAGTTTAAACCTATAACTGTAGTGGTAATTTTGTGTACATGATGATTATGTTATATAATTTTAATATTTCGTATAGGCTATCGAACAAAATTAAATAATTAAATACATAAAATGGTCTGTTATTTCATACCAGACTTCAAAAGCTGTTTCCGAATAAAAAAAATTAAGAGTTATGATTGTGATGGCATCATAACTCTGTTTATTAGATGAATACGAGTGGTATAAAAGTGGGCGTAAAGTACTTGTCGCTAGAATAAGGGCCGACCGATCAGGCAATTACATATAACTATTTGTGCCTCTGTAAATACTTTAGTATTTCATTGCACAAGTCTTCAACTACTTTTTTATCTTTTTCTGTCTAATGCGTGAAGACCACACAGGATATTTATGTCTGACTAGAAATAACAGTCCAGTTTTCTTATTCATATATACAGACATGCCTCAAGACACTTTGTAAAACTAATAGGTAATTATACTTATCTCGACGATACGATAATTTGATTTCAGATGATGAAGTATCAGATCACTGGTATGCATTGAAGTGACGAAGATGTTAAAATCCCTCCAACTCCAACAGCTAGAAAAAGTACTGATGATCTTTAAATGTCTGATCAGACATTCAGATAATTAACTATGAACTAATATCAGACATTCAGATAATTAACTATAACTATGAACCATCTTGAACTTATCAGCTTTTATTCGTTTGGGAGTTTTAGAATGCGTCAAGCAGTACATACATATAATATATAGTTACATACGTAGTCCAATTTTTAGACATCACCATTTTGCGATATCCTATTTTATTCGGTTTTATTCGGTGCTATTTTATTTTACTAAAAATTAGGGAAAGTTAAAACGAACCACCTTTTATTTTGTTTCATTTCTCATTTTTTTCAAACTACGTTATTTTATTTTGAGTAATAGCTCTGTCCAGCAGGTTAGCAATGTGTGCCCTAGATAGAGAGAAAACTATACAATGTTGTGGTTTTCTATCGAGTTTCGGTTCATCAGCCTAGGTTTCATCGACTCGCTTTCTAGTTGAGGTTCTTGGGAGAAAAGTATTATTTTATTGTTTTATGTCTTTTTTTCTTATTTCAGTGGTTACGTTTTTTATATTTACTAATAACTTTATTTTGAAAAAGTGCTTTTAAAGAGAGAACGTGGAGGCTAATCAAAAGTTGGGTATATGATGTTTGTTCTTTATTTAGTGCACCTTTTATGTAGACTGTTTGTGTTCGTCTACTTATTCGTTTTAATTAGTCTTTAATGTTCTTGAGATTTGCTGTAAAAAGAGAGAGTATAGCTTAATTATTTATGAGATATGCTTAATAACTTATTACGAAATGTAATAGTTGGCAATGGAAGTCATTGACATGAGAATTTTTATAGCATTGTTCAGTTTTATGTAATTGCAAGTAACAGTATTATTTAAAACATAAAAACAATTTCTGAGGGTGTTAAATAACCATTTGAATGTAATAGTAATATTTAATTCAACAAGATCTATGTACAAAAAAAGAGTAAATTTCCTTTTCTTATTTGATGGCACGTGTTTTATTTGATTTACATATACTGGAACTAATAATTCCATTATGTAGGCCAATGAATATCTAGCGATGGTTTGTCTATCCAAGCAGATCATAAGCGCATTTCTGTATTCTTATTTGAAATTAATTTGATTTCATTAAAGTAATAAGTTATTTTGCCACATAATATAATTCAGTTTTAGGTACGTAGGTATACATTATGCATAAAAGTATTGTAATCAGCATGAATGAATATCATGTGTATCTGGTTCGTTAAGATAAATTCACCAGTGAGGTCACCAGTGAAGAATAACTTAGGTATGTAGTACCTAATTACGAAACTTCCGCGCCCAGCCGCACCTGTAGGTGTAGTCTATACTCGTAACTAAGTACTCATTGATAACATTTTCGAAATTTCACGCGCCTTTAAATATTTCTTAATCCTGCATTGTATTGTATTCACTTGATTTACATACGACGCTGACACACGATTTTCGTTGGGGTGATGTCATTACTATGTCAGGTGGAAGTTTAGCTTAGGTCGGCGAGAACGTCGCGTTGTTTTAAGAAGAAATCAAATAAGGAAAAGTATTTAGAATTCTAAAAGCGTACACTCGTTGTCGTACTACATCCGTCAGTTAAACCCATTTGCGGCTAAAAATGTAACAGATTTATATGAGACAGGCCTTAGTCGCATTCAGGATTTCATTCATACGCTGTATTTCGTCGTCTTAATAATAATTTATAATATATACAATTATACGTATATCTATAATTTATCTACCTAAACTAAGTATTATATCGTAGTCTTAAATTACAATGTCTTAAATTTTATTTATCTAAGTATATTGCAACGTACTTATAATGTCTATATTAAGTTAATCAGTTACGTGGCGAGATTAACTTTAAAGGTTAATTAATTAATAATTATGTAAACGAAACAATTATTTAATTAAAAATGTTGTAAGAAGTAGGTAAATATAAAACAATTGGCTCGACCTGCAATTCCATTTTACGTGACTGCGGATTAATATTTATTTTTACTGACCTAGTTCGAAATGAATTGTACAAAGTAAAAAAATATTTTAAAGTTTCTGCTTACTATTCTCGAATGTAATTAAATATATACCTATTTAGTTAGTTATACTACTTATAAAAAATAGTAATTGTAAAATTTTAGAAATTGGGTAATAAAAGAATATGCGGACAAAATTTTCAGTTTTGTGTCGATGATCGTTCACTTAACCCTTAATTTACCCGGTAGGTCCCTGGGACTCCATTGGAAACATTTCAATTTTAAAAAACTTTTCTTGGAGTCATGGGTAAATCAAGGGTTAACGTACATCTACTTTATTAATACAACTGGTAATATTTCTAATTTGAAATTTGAATGTTATTTCTGCGTGTTGTCGTTAGATTTATTACTGGATTTAGCGCATGCTAACAAATTTTGTGTAGAAACTAGAAAGTGAACGAAAAAATTTCATAGAGCAAGAAATAGGAACAGTAGATCCATTTGTTTTTATTTATAAAGTTACGTTTTCGAAATTTTCTTATTTTGTAAAATTAATTATTTATTACTTGAAAATTTGTTATTTTTTGTAAATTATTATCAAGTACACACAGGAAATTAAAATCATATTTTGTAAAGTCGAATAAGATGGCAAAAACGTTACTAACATAATTAGTATGATATGACGTCGAAATGACTATAATTTTCATATTGTAATAATGATATTACGTTTTGCAATTAAGAAAACATTTTTAAATAGGTACCATCGCCAAACCCGAACTCGTTCTTACCATATTTCAAATAACCAATGTTAATTTGTTTTTTGTTTTAAATTTAATGGGAATGCAATGAAATATTTTATATTTTGCTCGAGGGAGCAATCAATTTTAACGCGTAATAATGATAGCATGAGGGGGTTTAGCGAAGTCAGCTACAAGGGTGAGTGTCATTGAGGGAGTTCGATAGCACTTTCGGTCATTCGTTAGCATCTAATTATGTGCCTTCTGGGGACGAGATAGACGACAGCTTTGCAATAAATCAAGATAACTGCTCAGTGCGGGCAGTGACATACAAAATCTTGCTATCGGCACTTCCCATTTACAAAGTTGACATTAATCTGGATAAATAGTTGCACATACCTAGTAAGTTATATCTTGAATTATTAATAACTTAGAAAACTATCAGTTTTCTAAGTTATCTAGTTTTCTATATTAGAGTCTGATTGTTTGGCTTAATGGAAATATCTAACCAGACTGACGAGAACTTTTGAGCAGTTCTTACCCGTGGCTTTGTTAAATTAAAATGTCAACCAGGTAGGTAGGTACATATTGTATCAGAAATATTAAATCTTAGAAATAAATATCAGATAGAAAATATTTTTGGTAACATTGACATGTTGTATAGTAGTTTATAATGAGGATATTTTGTGCAAATTGTTAAATCCAGTTTGTACCTGGCTAACAACTATAGTAGGTCATTCACGCCCTGTTATTACATTACTATACATAACTTTTGACTTTATTACAATATAAAATTAGCCATTACAATTACATTAGTGCATCGTACGCCTGTATTGAATATTAATATAACTGTTTATGTTGTTGCAAAGTTGCGTCACATAATATGTACATATGTGGCATGAACAAAAGTCGAACGATGTGTTGCAACTCCGAAGGGAAGTAGTTGTGCCAATATTAGATAAACAATTAGATACTATTAAAGACAAATCTTTAAAAGTTCCTTGAACTAAGTATTACATTTAATTTTAATCAGAATAAGATCGATATAACTTTTTTAGAATGATATTATTCCTATGAGTGTAATTTTGTGCTAACAAACAGTAGGTGTGGTATACCGAGCTACTATTGAGCAATCTATCAGGTTGTACACAACGTTCAAGTAAAATGTGATTGACTTTTTTTTTAATAAACGAGAACACTCAGTTGCACTCAGAATCAACGGTTGCCTTACTTATTTTGTAAGAAAGATAGAAAGAAAGAAAGAAAGCTAGGTAGGTATGTACTTTCTGTAACTTTTAGCTTTGTATGTACACAAGTGCGTTACGCATTTACAAATGAGCACACAGTTATTGCACAACACGGAACCTAATGTAAAACTGTATAAATATTGATTTACGATATATAATTTTAATTTATGTATTTCAATTAATGATATGACTATTTTATTTGTCATTAAGTTGATATGCATGCCATTTTAATTGTAAAAAATTATAGTAGCTTATGTGTTAATGCATGGTATAAGATATCTTTATTTCGCATCGGTTAAGCTTTGACAGTGTAAAAACCTAATTCGCTAAGTTTCTTGTTTCCCAATGTGAATATAAAAATTGGTGTAGTAAATTAATAACTGTAATATTTATTTTTAAAATACATAAAGCATATTGATAACAGTTCTACTTTTAAGTATAATTTATCATCGAATGGCAGCTTCGCAGTGCAGCTGGTGCGATATCATGATAGCGTTTCTACTATAAGTACATAAGTACACACAACGTGCATAATTATAATTATAAACTTTACATAATCAGCAAAGTCTGTAAATTACCTAATTGATTGTTACAGATTCGAATACTCCCTACGTACTTACTACCTATTATGCCACGTTTATACTTTTATAGGCAGTTTCAAAATACGGGACGGAGGATAACGACCTTTTTTGTTTTAGCTCATTTGGTACTTTGAAGATGGGGAAGAGGGCGTCACACATAATTTTTGCCCGGGGTGCCAGTGACCCTAACGTCAGCACTGATTACGGCAGTAGTTTCTTAGGTTAAGTAACTAACCTTGAATATAGAAACGATATAAATAATTAAATGTGCTATTTACTTCTAAATGATTGTTTGAATAAAAAACACGCAAAAAAGAAAATTAAACAACTTAAATAATACTGAAAGGCTGTTCAAAACGGTTACGTACATTATTTTCACATAACCGTTTTAAACTGACAGCTCTAATTAAATTCTGAGTCTAATGAAGAACTCAAAACCTATTTAGTGTGTACATTCATATAGCTTTTTAACGACGATAACTATCAGTAAATAGTCGGTTCATCGACTCCGTTGTTCGGTGTTTGTTCTCGTCAGAGAGTACTGCGTAACTAATATTTAGTGGTCCATCATTCAATTAGATGTTCGAGAGGTCAGGGAAGCATTCCTCCCACGGTCAGCGGTTTATCGGACAAAGTGGAACGGTTCGCAAGCTCCCGCATTGCGCTGTATTCCACTGTCCGAAATTAAAATGCAGATGAAAATGAGTCTCCTATAAAAAATGTCAACGCTGAGAGATTTCGATTTTATGACATAAATAATGAAATGAAAAAAGGGTATGAAATTCAGGATTGACTCTTATATAAATATTTTGTAATAATTTATCAATTACTTATTCTGTAGATGTTCTCTTAGAGCATGTACCTACATAGTTTCTTAGTGGTTTCTCTGAATTATTATTAGCAGACTAATAAGTATTATTATTATAAAAATGTAGTTTTCTACTAAGAATTTTTTATGAATAGTCTGCAAATATGTAGCTAGTGTTTGTTCTTTTGACACACGCAGGTTTTCTTACGATGCTTTCTACACCATCAAACACGTGATGAATTTTAAACATACAATTATTTAGCACAACTTGGAAAACACTACAATGCAAGTGGCATTGAGTTTTCCAAGTGTATTTTTTAGCACATTTAAATCCGCGGCCCCACGCGTTAGACGCATAGAAAATGCTAAAAAAATAATTAAAGACTAGCATACATATGAGATATAATTAGTAGTAAAAGTACTGCATTTGTATATGTATTTATTATTCACGAGGTTTTTGCGCAAATCATCGGAATGTTGCGAAGGTCTTTGTCCTTTACGCAAAATGTGGGTTTTGTGTGAAACAAAGAAATAAACCGAAACGTATAATATGTAGAAACATAATTTTACTCGACTAACTTGTATAAAAAGTGTTGCGTTGTTTATTGTAATAAGTATTCCTGAAAAAATGAGAAAAACTTTTAATTCTGTTTGTATATGCAAAAGAGTGGCAGCACTGGCAGCTGCTTACAATATACATAATACATTTGTCTGATTGTGAAATCATTTACACAGTACAGTACATCAAAATGATATGTACATCATCCACAAACACTGTATATTCGTTTTTAGAAGTTGGTATTTATAAAGAAAGGCGTTTCGTAAGTGACCGGTTATAATTTTTTCTAAACACTTTCATACGTACACGAGACAAGTGGCTGTTATTATATTATGTCCTCTGGCGACGGTTTCATAATATTTGGAATACGGTGTTACATAAGCCATTTAGCGATATTTCTATTTCTTATCGATAAAATTGCAATTTAACAGACGACGTAAATGTGGTCCTAAAGTTTTGTTCGTAGGTTTTTTAGACTTGTCTGATTTGTTAGAATCCCTATAATTTTTCATTGCATTTTGTTGTTAATTCTAGAGTAGACACAATTGGACTTGAAAAATACAAAGTATTATTAATTTTGTAGAACAGTGAATATAGTGGATTTGTAGAACTTTCTAATAATACAAATTAAATTATTATTAGAAAAGCTTTGTGCGATATAAAAGTATCACTGCTCTGGGTCACTGAATTTAATTTTAGATCTTAAGTAATCTTTACATAACTTACCTCGCGGTTTCTCCTGATTTAAATATCGGTACCTACTTGCTAGTTCGTTAAAATCTTTACTACTCCTATTCTATAAGTCGTCGCGTAATATTTTATACCCCACCCAGCTTATGTTAGATTTTTTCTTTGTGAGTTTATATAGTCGAAAATATCGCGTATCGCAATTAGTCACAAGCGCTTTGAAAGTCGTTTAAAAATAACTACTCTTCTCTATGTCACCTTTATTGTGTGGTAAGTTTGTAGCGCTTGATTTTGGTGATAAATTTTGTGAAAAATATTAAGTTGATATTATTATCTTAATTAAACGCTTCATTTAGAAAGTACAGTAAAGGCAACCTTATCAAATCGCTGCGCGGCGTAAACACGTCTAAATGATTTGTTTCCGTCACGTAACTAATCGAATTGAAATGGGAAGCTATCACTGGTATTGTACAGTGAACTCACAAAGTAGCGGGTCACTGCATTTAATTTTAGATCTTAAATCGTCTTTACATAAATAACCTCGCGGTTTCACCTGATTTAAATATCGGTACTTGCCGATTAGTTAAAACCTATGATTGCTGCACCTATTCTATAGTTCGTCGCTTTTTTAGCTTTAGCCTAGCTTAAGTTAGCTCTTACCCACTCAGTAAGTTAGTATAATAAATCTCTAACTTTTCAAAAATTAGAATTCGTATATTATGCTTGTAAGAGCTTTGTATATCTTAGCCATCCAGTAATTTCAAAAGAATATTGTATTATATACCTAACAAATGTATTAATAATAAGTGTCATTATAAATGCAGACAAACTAAGTTAAAAAATAATCTTTGTCTTTACAAGTTTCTTTGTTTTATAAATATTGTAGGTATTTTAATTTTATTTTAAAGCATATAGGTACCTACCTTAAAAATTTAGATATAAAAATATAGAAAGATACATATTTGCTACTATCTTCTAGTATAGTCCTATTTCATGTTTAAAAAATTGTGACGTTCATTTAGGACTAGCAGACCATGCGAATACGTAAATAATTAGCCAAGTGCGTGTCGAGCCACGCGCATGAAGGGTTCCGTAGTTTCCCTCATAATATACGAATATTC
>DVXP01004206.1:0-10571 GCA_018235645.1 Junonia grisea
TATCGGGCACGACTTACAGGCGCGACTTATGACAATATAACTTACAAATGGCCAAATAGTAAGAAAATCGAAATTTTCGCTTCGGGTGTGCTCGATGCGTCTAGATTTTAACTATGCGTCTACAGATAGTGTACTCAAGGTCTCATCCGCGACTTTTGACGGTTTGAAACTGTGTGTCTGCATAATGATTTTGATAAGATAAGGCTTACGTGCCGTCGTATAGTTGAAATCGTAAGTTTTGTCCGATACTAGCTTTCAGAATTAATAGTTTTTATACAATAAATGTCAAATTTTATGCATTAAAAACAGTTCACTTAACCTTCAACATATTCTTCCTGTTGTCCGTGTCTACTTCAGTAATCTAATTATTCAGCTACGCAGCTTCATGATGCTTTTTATTATTTCAATATAGTAGACTATTTGTTTCATAGTGAAGGTAATTGTAATAAGAATGGATATGCCCATTTTAGTTAAGATATTTTAGGAGAATATAGCTATTTATGCTTTAAAACTGATATTGTATAGACTTTGATACAATTGCATTTCCAACGAAATTCTAAAATTTTGTAATTATTTTTTGTCTGATTGTATAGTTTTTAATTCACGCATCATGTTTGTATATCTACCAAAATCCTCAAATCTTAATCATTACGTCATTATTTCTTCATAGTCATTATATCTTCCAAGATTTTGTCTATGACCCGCATAGACAAATATCATATTCGGATAAAACAAAGAAAATGGTGCGAATTTATTGACCCATTAATTATTTCATTGTATAATGTGTCGTTATTTGAGCTAGATACATAGAAGTAATAATGTATATTATTTAATTTACTATCGGAAATATAAATCTTATGTTTGAACCTTTGGAGGCATTTTGACATTTTTTTATGGGTACATTTAATACCTCTACTTATGTTATTCCCTGTAATTTTATTTTCTTTGATTTCAGGTTATTTTTAGTCATATAAAACAATACAATTAAAATATTTTTGAAGATAATAAAAGTCATATCCAAGATTTTGCGAAAAATAAGATTGAGGTATTATTGTATTGTAAGTTTGTTTTATTATTTACGATAATTTGGTATGTGCTTAACTAGATATTTAATTAAAATGTTTTAGATCTTTTTTCATCTAGTTATTTAATTCAAAATACTTATTACACTAAGTGCCGATTTTAAAGATAAACTTTTTCATTAAAAAAAGATTTTGCAATAATTTTTCTGAATAATCCTCGACAAATTATTATTGGTAAGACTATTGTTGTTAACATACAATATCTGATGCTATTTGCATTTAGATAATGAAAAATAGTTATTTTATAAAACACTTAAGTGCCGGTGGCTGAAAAATTTTTTATTGCTATAAAATTCAAATGTTTGATGTGTTTAGTTGACGTGTAATTAAAAAATATGTATTATTTTATTTGAGCCACTTGTCATATTGGCATAGTTTGGCTCCTCAATCTGTATTTTATTTTCAAATAAATATAATGCCCATAGTCAATATATCTTTTATTTTAAATTCCAAGACAATATCAGATCGCAAAATATAAACCTTATTTTTTTATTGGAACTTTCTTAGTTTAAAAGTAGTTTAATTTGGTGTGTAGTCACTTTGCAGTGAAAGGCCTATAAATTGTCATTGCGTGGTAAGCAAAGATTATATGTGGTAAGGGCCCGCGCTGTCTCACGGAGGGATGGTGAATCATCTTATGTAAATCTAAGTTCGACATAAATCTTTCTATATACGATTTTATATGATTTCTCGAATCTAACAAAACCTAATATAGCATCAAATCATTGAATCGTTCATGCTGTAAAGAATGCAGCGTAATAAGTAATGTTTACACGCTAATATACACTTTTTAAAAAAAGTTTAAAATAGTATTCTCCACCTGGAGCATTCACTTAGATAATTTTTCTTATTTCTACATATTAAATCATCTCTACGTATCAAATTAACGTTGATCGTAAACCGTGTTTATTTAAAATTATTCTGTTTAATTATATAATATCCAAATAACATAATATTTCATCTTTTTAGATTTAGTTGTTATTAACTCGTAAATATGAAAGATCAATAATTCAATAGATATGTATCTATGTATCTACAAAATGACTTGCAAAGTGGGTGGTGATCCAAAAAAGTTTGGGAACCTGTGGGATATTTACTGAAATATGTATATATCTATCTACACATTAGAATGTGCGACAATTTGTAAAATATATATATAATTTACTTTATACTAAATTACATTTAAAGACAATAAATTTAACAATATCTATTTATCTATATCTAGATATCAAACGAAAACTCAAAACGAAATCTTTTAAAATTTGAACTTGAAAACTTGAAATGGAACGTAACTAACGAAATGTGTGAAGTGTTTTGCTTTTGCCGTATTTAAATATAACTTTTTCTGTATTTTATAATTTTTTGTATATGTTTCTGTATTGAAGAACAATAATTATTCTACTCATATAACATTTAGTGATGGAAAATAGGTAAGATATAAAAATATTGTTGTAACATAGTTCCAAAAGTCTCGTTTTAGTTCAGTTTTGGCGCGCGAGGCCATGTTGTCGGAACAGCTGTCGCGAATGATTTTTTTAATTCTTGTATTATAATTTTTAACGTGCTATTGACAAAAAGTGAACTAATGTCAATGTAAACAATGTTATTAAAGTGTTGATAAATTATTATTAACTGATCTCGTGCGTAAGTTAACGTGAAAAATGTTTATAGAATAATAAACAACAATGGCTTGTGGGCTGGAAAGTTATGCGTGCAGTGACATTACGACATTGGAAGAACGGGAGTTTTATGCGAAATGGAGCAGGTTTTCCGACTGGCTTCATTGCATTTGCGTCGTTACATTCGATCTGGAGCTCGGACAGGCTATGGAAAGCGTCTATCCCCCAGGCGTGAAATTGACAGATCAAGAGAAATGTAATATTTGTTATTTAGCGTTCCCGGATTCTAATTCCGGCTGTATGGGAGACACCCAGTTCCACGTGAGACTGCGTTCCCGTGCACCACTTACGCCCCAACAGTTAATTTATAACGAGGAAAGTGTGCCAACGCTACGCGCTGATTCAACGCACTACTGGGGCTTCGTTTACTTCCGACAAGTCAAAGATCCCTCATTACCGCGGGGGTACTTCCAGAAAAGTATAATTTTACTGACGCGTTTGCCATTCATCAATTTGTTCTACAAGGTCATTCAATTGATAGCACCTAAACATTTCGAAGAGGGTGAGAGCAGCTTGGAGGCGGCTTGTCATGATATAAACAGGTGGCCTGTGCTCGATGCTGGACAGAATATGCTATTGCCTGTATTAGGGAGCGTTTTTCAGTCATACATACCTAATCAGCAAACTGGAAAAGTTTCAAGGTCAGATATTATCAAACAAGTGCATTCACCCAATGTCCCACACATATTAGTTTCAATTCAGGATGTGAATGTGTTTGATGCACTGTCTAGTCTAATATCACATCTACATTTACTATGGGAGCTTGTTCTCACTGCTGAACCGATTGTAGTAATGGCGAGTTCACCGACCGAGTGTTCAGCTTTGGTACAAGCATTGACCTACCTAATTCAGCCATTGCCATATGCCGCAGAGTACAGACCGTATTTCACAATACATGACAGTGAATTTAAAGAGTTTACTCGTAAGCAATTCAACCCACCTTGCGTAATACTAGGTGTTACAAATCCATTCTTTACTAAAACATTGCAACATTGGCCTCACACTATCAAATTAAGTGACACAACCTCAATCAAAACAAAGTTAAGGAAAGTCGGTAGTTTGAAGAACTTAGACACGGCTCCCGGTGTTTACACACAGTACAAACCATTTTTAGAAAAAGATAAGGCTATTATTAAGAAACTTCATAATGGAATAAGAACTGATCGCCCGTCTGAAGTGCAGACGGCTATGGTTAAGAGGCATTTACTGGAATTGACTCAGAGTTTTATGATTCCATTGGAGAGATATATGGCCTCATTGATGCCATTACAGAAGAATATTTCGCCTTTCCGAGCTCCGCCCATTCCAAATCCCTTTAATCCAGAAGACTTCTTTGCTACATTACAACAAGCAGGACCTCATTTGACAACAGGGATCAAGGGTGACTGGATTGGTCTATATCGGAACTTCTTCAGGACTCCAAACTTCAGTGCATGGTTCCATGAACGCCATAGCAACTTGACAAATAAGTTACACGCTTTGCAATTAGAGGCTTTGGCTGAGAGCGACTTGAAGAAATGGTCGATTGGGAAGAAGGAAGTGGAAATAGTTGACATGGTTTTAAAACTGAGAGAAGTTTTGAAGAGTGACCCGCCAGTAGCAGATAACACTCGGACATTGTTAGCCAGGAGATTGGAGGACTTGAACTGCATTCTGCCAGAAGATATGAAGTCCATCTTAAATGCAGCGTCGTGACATTCAGAGTGCTGCACCTCAGGGCCGAGAGGTTGCAGCAGCGACTGCAAAATCCAGTTAAAAAGCACCTACTATAGGACTGTTGCTTGTGTATGAAATATTCAGCCAAATTATTGAAAAAAAAAAACTTTATTTTCCTACACATAGTTTACCGTCACAGAGTTATGCTATTTTTTAAACAGTAATATGACATTAACTTTATAGAAAAGTTAATATCTTCCTATTACAAAACAGTCTTACCAGTTATCTTGAATAAATAATTGTAGTTCTTTATTTTAGAGCCAGAGCATTATCTTGTTGCATTGTCTAGTTCCTTCCTGTTTAAAGTGTGTGCTAATGTTTTAGTTTAATTAAAGTTAATGTTTCATTTTATAAGTAATGAATAAATTACTTTAGGATAGTATGTTGTGTGTTACATTCAGTAATCAAGGTAAATTACGACACTGTGCAATAATTTTTGATGATTATTTTTTGAAAATTGCAGACAAATATTTCCATTTGGATAATGTGTATTTGATGATCTTTCCAAAGATGCAAACCTTGAGTAATGAACTTGAGAGTAAGGAAGTTTTTATCACAATTTTTTATCAAAAATATATCTTATCAGAATTGATAAGAATAATAAAAAGGAAATTCCCAAAAAAATCTAAGCAAGAAGAGGAAAAGGGCTGCTATTTTTCTTTGTAATGGAATTTTTCATCACAGAAAAATAGCACCTCATATTAAGGATCCAGGAAGATAATCTTCAATTAATGAAGAGAAAGATTATTTGTAGTAAAATATAGTCATTTTTAAAATTTTGTTTTAAGGAGGAGAATTCTAAATATAATATTACTAAGGTCTTTGAGGAACATAATGAGTTCTGTGCTTGTTCACAGCTGTAAATTATAATGCCAAACAGTGTTAATAAATGTGTGATACAATTGACTTAATTACTATAAAATTCAATTATAGAAAAATCATAGGAAAATAGATTTTTTGCACCTATCGATGAGCTATTAATTTTGTACCTACATCATTGAAAAAAAAATGTCAATTTAACCAGTTTCTAAACTTAAACACATCATCTTCAAATGTATATCGGAATCTCAAAATAAATAAGATATACAAATAAAATCCATCCAGTCATATATGTATGTATATTTTATGAATATGTAAAGTACTTTTAAAGATAAAAGGCGGAGGGATAATTGATAAAGTTTTTTATCAAGTTTCTTGACATTATTGATATTTAGGATTATGTAAGTGCCTGATCTATGGCCCAGCTTATCAAAATTTCCATATAACTATTGTCGGACTGAATGAAATGCTTCAATTTTATTATTTCTAATTGGTGCCAAATTATCTTCATACATTTTTATGTAAAAATTTAAAATCACATGATTGTAAAACATTTAATTTTTTAATGGTAACATAGCTGTTATGAATCTTTCCTTCTCATATTAAAAGGTACATTAATTCTTAAATTATTTTTGCAAAAGTGAATGTAGTTAGCTTTGTTTCTATGAATATGTTAGTAGAAATTTCGTCATAGATTGTATTGACTCTTGTTTTTTATATTTGCTCAACCTTGTGTCTGTTAAAATTAAAACCTCCACTTTATTCATAACATATCCCATCGTAATAATCCTCATAATCCATCATTAGAATAATTTTAGAACATAAGTAACGCCTATTAATAACACCTAATTATTTCCTTCGATTGCACTTTAAGGGAAATGTAAATATAGTTAATGTAGAGTAAACAAATAAATAAACAATAACTTTTTCAAACAAATCGTTTTATTTACTTATGGCATGGATTGTGCTACTCCTGACTCGATATAGGGCTCAGAACCGATACCAGGAAAACATTCCGACGCACTAGTCTAAACAAGCCAACAAGACATGGAACAAACAAGTCTTGTATACACTTGGCAGATCCTTTGGTGCTGACAGCGTAACATAACAATTAAGTCTATTATTTACATAACTAACGAGGCGGGTTCACATTCTCATGTATCTTGCTTTACTCCATATATTGTCGTTATCTGTGACGAGGGTGTATAGGCCTGCGAGGGTTAGACCGGCAGCTGCACCGAGGCCCATGGATCTGAGACCAGCTGTACTCTTGTATAGGACTCCAGTGGCTGTGGCTGCGATGAATGTGTTAGCGGTGTCTTCCTGGTCACGGAGCCAGGTGACTCCGAGGGCAATGGTCGAGTAGAATGATGCAAGGATACCTAAAGTACAGCCGGTTGTTGTACCTGTAAATTTAATAGAAAATTTCCTTTATATTATTTATAGTTATGTATTATGACTGTTGGGTTGAACTTATTAAGACTTAATTGTTATGTGAAAAATGATTGTTTCATCATAATTTTTCCCAATAAGAAAAAAAAAGTTAAACTTTCCATGAGTATTTTCAAATTACAAAAATGCACACTTTCCTATAGTAATCTGTATTTTCTCAAATCTAAAAATAATATTTTAGTTACATATAATTGAAATAAACATACAATAACATAATACCAATAACAATCTAATATGATTATACAAATAAGATTCTAACTAGGAAACAGAACAGTAATTTAGTCATTAGGTTATTTAACATAAGTAAATTACAATTACAAAATAAACAATAATACAATGTTATGAAAGTTATTGTGTCTTACTTAACAATTTTAAACCTTATTAATATTAAAGAGAAGACAAGATTTTCAAACGCATGAGATAAATTATGCATTAAGAATATTTACATAACTGAATATATTAGTCCAATTACAAGATTGAGAACATGAGAGTAATGTTAAATAATATTTTATCACTGACCTTGTTTCATTACATAGTTAATTAGTTGTGTCCGCCGAACTTTGCCTGTTTGTCCAGCTAATGTTGTTGCCCTTAACCCTTTATAGAGACCGGCCATACCTCCTAAACCTGGAATAACATTGAAATGAGCTTTTATACTCATAGTAGGTAAAAATATTCCTGCTTAAATAGGTTCTGGCGAGCCCTCGGAGTTTAAGGTGGATTACAATTAAGATCTGTCTATGAGTAACCAATTCCAACCTAAACCAGATAGGCAGATCCTAGTAATAGGTAACAGTAGAAAAAAAATCATATCAAAGTGACTAAAATAGACTTTGTGAAGATAACTTTGTTAATCCGATTGTTTATTATATTTTATTATACTTAAGTTGATGAATTCTGTTGTACAACAGGAGTGTAAAGAAGTGCATGAGCTACTAGTTTGTACGAAAATTACACATAAATGAAGTACAATAAGTAATAGAAGTTTCAACAAGTCCCAGGGACTAACTAGTAGAATCATATGAAATTTTATTCTCTTCCTTATGGTCTTAGGATAAAGAATCAGTATAAGTACTATAATTTTGGCCATATTAATTTGGCATTTTTTACAAATACACTAATAAATATCAGACAATATATAACAGAAAAATATATGTGTTACTGTTACATATTTACGTTATGTAAATTATTGAGGGTGAGGTTACTTCATAATATATGGGTGTTGCATATTTACCTGAACCAGTCATGAAAGACATTCCTATGATTGGTAAAGCGACGTTCGATCGTCTCGCCGTCGAAGCCATGTGGCTCTCATCAGGATAAAGAAATTCGGGTTGCATTTTCGGAATATAGTGAGGATCGAAGTTTAGATAAGGTGAAAGATTGGCACTAGCCTGCTTCTTCTCCTCACTCTTATTCATCGGAATTATATCACTAAATAACGACATTTTGGTTTTTTGTACACTATTTTTGCTACACTAAAAACTAATCGTGATTCTGAAATCACGCAGTAAATTTACAAGGGTCAAATTCGAAATGTCAAAGGAGACATTGTAAAACGCACTGACAGTTGTCACAGTTTAAAAATTCTACAGATTATTAGATAACTTATGAGTTGGAGGTGTTGCCATATTATGAAATTTATTTTTTATTTGAATTGTTTTTTTAGTGAAGAAAGAACTTCCGACGATGTTAGGAAAGTTATAAAAACAGCAAAACTACATGAATCTGAATTAACAGAGATTACTCAGGTATTGAGGTTTCCGGATCCAAGTCAGCAAAACTCGAATCTGAGGCTTATGCTCTTAGATGATAATTTATTGAAGGAAATTGAAGCAGGCAATCAATTGATATTCAAAGGTAATTTTATTTTTAGACATTTTTTCAGACCTAAACAGCCCTTGCTTATTTTTTGTATTCATACAATTTATATCTACATTATTCAATTCTTACACTTCGCTGTTTGGATTTTCAAAAAGATTTGATGAAGAGAAATGAAAATGAATGACCGCGAGCAGCATTTATAAGTGTCCCATTATTTGTAGGAACTTTGATATAGTTTGTATATTCTTTATTTCAGGTGATACAGACGAAAATGCTGTTCTATGTACAAATAATAAAACATACGACATCAAAGAAGCGGAGACTTCGAACAGCCTGCTCTTAGTCCCAGACTTACTATTCGCAGCATCAACAGGCCTCGATGAAACCATTGCAAACAATTCTATGGAATGCGATTCAGATTCATCATTCGAAAGATCCAACACTAGTTTAAATAAATCCACCGATTCTGATGATGGAAAACCGCCTCGACATATAGTATTTAAAGATATAGTGGACACATTTTTCACTTATTACGAGTTAAAACCATGCAAGCCACGCTTATCGAAATTAAGGAAACTTCTAGAACCAACGAGATATCGAGGATATGAACTCGAATATGCAGTAGATAAATCGAAGTTATTAACTTATGAAGCGTTAGTCGAACAAGTACAAGCTTCTAATGAGGAGTTAGATGAAGAATTGATAAAGATTCAAGCGATTAAAATCGATGATCATTATCGATTATTAGAATTCGATTATGAATTCCGAGTTTTGTCCTACATGCTGGATTTGATTGAGGAGAATTCTTGGGCTTTGGATAAAATATCTAAAGAAGTCACCTTTGAAAGTCTAAAAGATCTTGTTCCTCGATGTATATTGGAAGCAATGTTCATGTTTTACACTGACAAATCTGTTGAAGAAGATGGTATTCAGTATTATCGATATAAAAACGATAAAGTTTGTAGGTTTTTGGCACGAGTGTTGTTGAAAAGCGCGGGGAAATTCAATTTGATTGAATTCTTACAAGCTTGGAGAGACTCTGTGCCTGATGGGATGAAAACTGATGTAAGATAATAATGCTATAAATATTTATACTTTCTAAGTATGCGGCAATATTAATGCATTTTATTTTTACATTTTTCAGGAATCACTACTAGGTGGCATTGCTCTAATAGACAAAACGTGCACACCTCAAGTGGTGTGGGGATTTTCTGAGAACGATTTGCCTGAAGATATCAATGAAAGATTCAAAGTTCTATTCCAAACGAAACCGAAATGGACAGTCAGTGAAATATCGCCATACATCGAGTAAGTTATATCTGTTATTAATCTTATATTATTTGAATACAATATAATAGTTTTATATCTGTTATAGATGTTATTATGTTTGCATTTTATTATATTTATGATATTAAGTTACATTACAAAATAAACATATTATTTCTATAAAATAAATAAAAAACGAGTTGATATGTATTGACTTTTTCGGCAAGGAATTTTTAGGGTTGAAGGACTACTCTATTGTTCGTACTATTTAAAACTTATTATGTTTTCTTTTATCAAAGTGAAATTACCGAAATTAGAGACATATTTTATAATTTTTTATTGCATTTTGTTGTGAACTTGTACTTGTTATAGTTGTGTTTTTTCGGAATAAAGGGCTTATTATTATTATGTTTTCTTTTGTTTCAGATTATACGCAACGGAAAAGTTAAACGTGAACGCGTTGTTAACGAAGTATGCGCGCGCATCCACGCAAGATGGCGTCCGAGTCTTCTCAGCCAAACATATGAAATGAATATCTAAATTCTGAATGTAAAATATATTTTTTATTAATAGTTGTAAAAGTAAATAGAAATAAAATTTCTTACTTTTTTATATTTTTTGTTTTATTGTGAAGCAGAATGGATGTAATAAGGGCTACCGCGAATCGATTCGCCGCTAGAGGCGCTAGCATCGCGGCAGGTCTACTAAACGTCAAATTTCACTGTTTTTGTTA
>DVXP01004207.1:0-10570 GCA_018235645.1 Junonia grisea
TTCGACCGCGTCTGGCGGTCTTTTTCAAGGATTTGGCGAGCGCGGGCCGACTGTTCGCCGAACACTGCGTGCGGCCGTGCGTTTTAATAAAACATGGATATAGGTATACCGCGTTAGTTTTTATAGTGAAATGTGATATCAATATTACCAAAAGGTTTTCCTTTATTATATACGAGTAAAACCGTTGCATTACAGTGTATCTTGCGAGATGATGCAAATTGTCGAAATATTGTGAACTCTAAACAAAAGGTTAGATTTTGTATTTCTTATTATTTGAAGCGAGTTAAGTTAGGTTAGGTAAGAACTAATTTATTAATTAAAATTTAACCTAACCTTATTTATTTATTTATTTTTATTTGCTTCTTTCTTAAGTACGTAATTACATTTTTGTTTTACAAAGTACGTAACTAAATTCTATTTCGTTATGACTTACAATCTTACGACAGTTGACAATCTCGCAAGATAGATTGTAATCTCAAAGTGATTAGTACAATTTAAAAGTGACCTTTATACAAAATAAGATATAAATATGTACGTATACATTGCCTCGTAAATGTTACTAATGTAAGCATTCTTAAGTGAGTTTCAATAAATATCAGGTCAACAGGCGCTGACGGTAAACTCTTTCAGGTGTAAATGATAATCAATTTATGTAAACCTCATTTAAGCCCGTAAACAACATTTACATGTGTAATTTTCAATTTTAAAATGTTAACGTTTAACTGTGTCATTCATCTGCCTTACGTATGAATAAATAATACATATTTATATCATTAACCTCCATGGTAAAAGTGTTTAGTGTTTAGTTTAGTTAAATACGAGTAAGTTGGATATTTTTGTTAAAAGTTCTAGGTTATATAGATACTACATACTATTGAAATAAAACTACTTTAAACGGATTTAAATCGCGTATATTAATTATTTTTATCATCCCGACGTTTCGTGCACTTACAGCGTTCGTGGTCACGGGTAGACTGAGGTGATATTTGTCTATTTGAAGTATGGAAGAAATATTATTTACAACTACCGTCAACGATTTCTTAATTGGTATCTTGAGTAACGTTCCGGTTGCACGCAGAAGGCACTAACTGTATATTTATTTAATATACGCGATTTAAATCCGTTAAAACTAGTTTTATTTAAATATGTGATATCTTATCATAAAGGTTTTGCCGTTAAGCAGATACAACACGGACCAGTTAATAGGCCTGTACTTCAAATAGATTCTATGTATTCCTCATACCAAAATTCATCAAAATTCCTATACTTAGTTACTTTAGTGCTTAAAAAAGTACCTACACATAGCAGCTATCATATCTACATATATCAGTATGCATAACATTATCGTATAAAACTTAACATATTATGAAATAGCAGTAAAACTATTTCAAAGGAACTAACTTGATAGTTAGTAATAAAACCTTACAATAGAAAATCGCTTGAAGGAACTCAAACAATTTCTAGCTAAAGACTGAAGCGTCTCAAACCTTTGACGTCACATAGATCGATATAATTTCTATAGAGAAATGTCCATTAAAACGGGAATTCTACGGAATTTCATCATGAAGATGCTACAGAAATTATATTCAAAGCTGGTATAAATTACGGGCGTTCAATGAAATACCTAGTTGAAATAGAAGCTCTGTTACATTAGACATTGTATATTATATTATATACGTATATTATATTCGTTTTAATTACCGTCGTATTCGGCTGTACGTACAAAAGACAGTCAGACATCCGCTCCGAGTAGAAAATACATTTATATGATGCGACACGACTACGATAAATCGTTTAAGTAAAATAATGATGTTTACATAGTAAAAACATCAATAGTTAAGAATTTTTTTAGAAAACATTATTAAAATCCGTTTAGAGTATCATAGAAAGATTTCCATATATTATATTGAGCATACGTAAATTTATAAGTAGTACAATTTTTAAATTATAATTAGTACATATAATAATTAGTACAATTTAAAATTATATTCGAGTCCAATAATAACGCAAATAATAATGTCGCAGGAACTGTTTATGTAGTAATAAGATCTTTATATCTCTGTGTTTTTATTTGTCACAAATATTGAACAATCCAACAAATAAGAAATTTCATCGTAGTTTGTATTTATTTTGTTTTGCGCGAGTTATCTTTGTTCCTTTTTATTACATGCTTCTATAATCTATACCCACCATTAGTCTCCTTTCACACTATAATACTATTAAATAAATAATAAACATACAGTACTATTACTTATACTATTACAATTTTATTATTACTAAATAGCTTATTGCTTCTTGAACAATTGGCTTTTCGTAAAAACTTATATCCCTATAAAATTTTCTTCCAATTTTATTTTCTTGACAAAACAGTAAATCTTAAAATGTCTTCTCAATGTTCAATCTATAATACCCCGATTACATCAGAATTGGTTCAACAATTTTGCCATTATTAAAGTATTAATAAAAATATCGTATAGTGTAAAGCGAAGGACCAGCTAAATTATTCGGCCTTCCCCGAACCGAGGCGTCAGTGCTATTGACAAAGGTCATTCATATTGTACTTCACGCTTCGCCGCCCGCACTAATTCGGATTATGTCCATTGTCCACGCCAGTGTGGACCCACCCTATGTTCTTGTAATGATACACGTGCACAATAATCAGACGATTGTTTGAAATATTTCATTAGAGTCGAAAATTCGTGTGATGTGTCGGGTTGAGGGTTGACAGAAATTTTGATAGTAGTTCTCCGTTCATTTTGGTTTGCTAGAAAAGGCGTAGATTATATAGATCGGTTTTAATTGATCGTATCTATTTGAGATCACCCTGTCGTTTTGTAATCGTAACCTAACTATCAACTCTTAAGATTGCAATAAAAGAACTTCATTGAATTTAGATAAATAAGAATCTAAATACAGACACACGAAACATGTATAACTCCGTCTCGAAATGAGTAAAATGATTAAAATCAATCTAATAACGAATACGAGTACATTATATCCAGAACACATATTATGTAATTAGTATGTTGTAAAATATATGTAGATAAATGCGTTGCAATAAAAATCTAATTCAATCAAATTTTCGACAAAAAACGTAGATAAGAATCGCTAGCGTAAAAATAACTTAATAAGCCTAACCCTAAAATATCTTACACAATAAAGAAAACACTCAAACAGCAACACGGTCTTAACGACCCTTATGACCAGAACACATCTAATTACATCAAAACAAGAATAAATCAACTCGGAATTAGCGTCAAATTGTGGTCTTTGTAATCGCATTAAGGTGTATTCCATGTATGTATGTATGTACACTGATGACACAGTATTGTGGTGGCTTAATCATATCTGGGTTTCATTAATTATTCCCCGAGGGCGTGCCCTGCCAATCCGTAACTAATGAATACGCGTATGCACCCATGTTAAAGCTTGTAATAGATATGTTATTATGTGTATTGCTAATTTATGTTAAATATATTCGTAATTGTATTTACGATGTTTAATTGTTGACAATATTTGGTCTTTTAATTTGATTTTCGACAGATTTTCATTAGTTCGGTTTTGGCTATCTATCTATAGTAATATACATATGTAGCATAATTTTAGAGATTTTGTTTTATTTAATAACTATTAATAAATTACATGCATTAATAAAAAAAAATATTATTGTATTATACAAGGTAGTCATGTTAATTGTGGTCATCAGATATTTTTTCATTTGGCGTCAGAAGTATCCTGTGAAGCTTACCTGAAACAAAAGAAAGAGTTATTAATTAACTTCATATCATAACGAAATTAATTTCATTAATATCTGTAAAATGATACAGTTTTTATAGTAATGAAACCTATGTTTTATTACTATAAAATTTCAAAGTATCTTTCTCAAAGATTTGTCATAATTCCACCATATTCACCTACCTATCCTTCTGGAGCTATGATAAAATTTGCAGTTTTAATTAAACTTCAATTAATTTTGTCAAAGATGCTTCAAATATAGATTCCAATTTTTACTGTAATTTTGCAGTAAAAACTGTTCGAATACACTTTTTAAATTAACTTGAATTTTCTTTGATCAATTTTCAGTTTAAACTTCCACTATGGAAATATTGGGTATAAATTGGTTTGGAATAGTCCTGTTTTTAACCATGATATCGGTAAGAATTAAACGTTGGTCCAATTTCATATTATTTTTTGGCGATTGAACATCTAGACAAAGTATAGGCATAACTGTTTTGTATTCAAAGCAAAAGTTTTACTACATACATTTAAAAAAATTATGCTTTGAAAACATTAGTGATGTTGTATTTGAATGGGAAATTTGAGATAAAATCGAGACTTGAATTCAGGTGCAGACTTTATACAGACTGCGAGCTGCAAATCCCAAACAGTCTCATTGCAAAATCGCATAAGTCACATCACTCCAAACAAATTGCCACTACTTTTGAAATCTGAAGGTGGAAAAAAATCCAACAAACGTACCCACGTCCAAGCCCCTGAGGGGGAAGCGGGGTAATAGAGTGTCATCTTCTGGTAACAAATGACCGTCCTCCGTCCCCGTCAGGGGTAACGATGGTAACAGGGTAACTGTGTTTTTACATACCACAGATTACCCTTTTAAAGGTATGACTGGGAAACCTTCCCGTGTCCACCTTTCAAAGGCATTGTAATCTTGACGTCAGTGAAATATGATGTGGTACATTAAAGCGCACAATGCGAGCGAATGGAGATCGTGTGACGTTTTTATAAAATCCCATCATGATGAAAAATTCGTTGAGCATTTTGACGGCTTCACTGACGGGAAATGTTTTAACGTTATGTACCGTGGAATGAGATATGCACATGAAGTGAAATATTGATAAATATTATTCGATTAACATTAATGAAGCTTATGTACCACATCATATACGATACACATTAAAAGCAATAAGCGTTAAAATAACTAAAATTTGTTAAAGTAAATATTTTTTTTCTTTCTATTAATTATCTTAATATATAAAGCTCAGTAAATAAATGTGTGATCTATAGCATATCGTTACAGTAGTTATGTTAAATACAATTACATAATAAACTATTCATTTTCATCTCACACGCAAAGACACTAAAGATTAAGTATATAAGAAATATAGGTATTTCATTTTCCTCCCACTTCTTTGACTAAAAGTAGGCCAGAACATAAAGAGATTGCCGTCAAGGCACCAAGGAAAACTTCTTCACTCGAAGAAGTCCCAAAAATGCCTGTTCCATTAAAATCTATTCGAAACAACTCGCGGCAACAGGAAGCCGTCTTCAAAGTGGAGGAAATTGCCTATCGTGGGTTTGTAGAAATCATAACGGTACGTACCAATCTAACTTCGCTTTATATGTTCTACTATGTTTAATGAAATATGCCTTGTGCCTCGATTTAAAAATGTCAAGCTAATTTTGTGGCTTCTAAATCAAGGTTGCCGAACGAGTTGATTGTTTTATTAATTTTGTTCTTGTGGGACGTTTTTGGTAAGCGTGGGTGATGTTAGGGTTGATGTTAAGTTAAAATTCAGTATAGCAACGTATGCGTATGTTTATGTGTACGTTTTATTAATCGCTTTTTAATCTACAAAAACATTTTGAGCTAATATATTTCGGATTTTAATGGAAACGGAAAATTCCTTTTGTAGTTCAATTTGTTTATTACTTTATTCAGATTATTGGATCGAAATCCGAAACACCTTCGAAACTTAACAATAACGAACTCGCAATACCTATTTTTAACTAAAAATATTAACGACGAAGTAAAAAAAAATTATCAACTTGATTTCTTTGAAAGATTTCATAACAATCTCGCTCTAAATACACGTATCTACAGCGAAACTTCTGGAATAAAGTTATATAAACTCCATTAATATTTTCCGTTCCTTTCCTTTCCAGAATTTCTCTATCACCGTCATCGGTCCTTCAAATATTGACAAACTTTCCGTTCAAAGCGGACTCGACGCTCAACTTTTAAGTATCTTAGATAAATTAAGATTCCAGTTAATGTACCTAGTATTATTGAAACACGCTGATAAAAACGTTCCATGCCTTATCTGAAGGGTGATTACGGCAAACTATCGCCAAAGTTTCTTTGCACGAAAATCAGAAAATCAATTATCAAAGATTTACTAAAAGGCCATACTGATAGATTATTGAGGAAATATATTAATTGGAATTAGGTATATCTTTGGTAATGTACTAAAAATCAACGATACCTTTTATAGTAGGTATGGCCCTTATGTTACGATCATATTAATACCACAAACTATTTCTGAGGATTGTCAACACAGATAATGTAACCCGTAAAATCACGCACCAGAGGACTTAATGATCCCATAAATCTTTTTTTTATTAAAATTTTACAAAACGAAATGTAGATTTCCATAAATATATAATACTTATGTTATATCTTTACGGACAAAACTAAGCTAGTACAATTTAACAATAGCGAAAACATAATCCGTTTTAACCATAGTTCTGTCGAACAAAGCCCGACGTTCGCGCAATATTTCGATTTCGAGCATCAAGGCAAAAATTTAGTGAATAATTTCACTGAATATTACCGGACGAATAATAGTGAAGAATGCTTTTGTGGCCCGGAACGGCCCCGTAGATGACATATTGGTTTACATACGCGCTTCCTATATGTTTTACCAGCTTTACTACTGCCGGTTCTCGATCGGAAATCAATTTATAGATACGAACGGCCTGCTTCGGCTTCGTACGGTTGAGCAAAGGTTAAAAAAAAGGTATGTGTACCTAAATTATTGTCTATGTTAATTAGGGATAATGTAACAATGTAATGGTTAATATTTATTTGTTTCTTTCTTTCTAGTTGATTTCATAACGTGAAATGCCTTTTACATTCATGCTAGATTATTTTTCATGGCAGTTGCAAGAAATTTTTAATCATAACGAAATTCGTGAGACTATTTTGTCTTAGCACTCTTCTATATTAACCACATGTTATACGTACTTGCATCTCACAATACCCATTAAACCTTTACAACCTCCCTCAAAAACCCTTAAAAACCCCGTATAACTCTAATAAAAATGAGAAAATATACCACGAAGTATCTATAAAACCTACTTACAAAATGCAAAATGATTTAAAACACAAAAAGACGTCCTGTTCTCTTTAGTCCGTGCCATGAAACTTGCTCATTGTTACGACCACTCTTGAAAATTACTGTTGTGGAGCGTCTAAATGATTTATTACGACTTAATGACATCGTTTTTGAATCTAGAGAATGCATAATGCAAGCAGTTTTGTACTTTCAGTTCCGTTTAAATTACATTCGTTGTGTTGGGAGTGTGGCGCGCATTTTTGTGGGAGATATTTTCCCGAGTAGCATTTTCGGGTTGAATTTTTTTTATGCTGTTTTGATTATTAAATTATATGATAGACTAAAAAATGTGCGAAGAAATAGATAAACCAATAGAGAGCGACTAATAAAATTTCTTTGATTTAATCTTCTTATGATTGTGAAGTAAAGTTCGTTTTTAATCTAATAGGCGAATGGTTACTAGTTTGGATGTCTGTCTGTTACTCTTTATACTATATTCTATCAAATAATATATTCAATTCTAATAAAATAAACGTATGCATGTATAGATTAAGCTGTTTTTTAATACCTGGGAATTAGGTGCCATTACCTTAATTTAAATTTTTAATAAAACATATTACGCATAAAAAAGTTACTGTTTCTTCCAGATTTATACTTGATCGAGATGCATCCGAACCAATGGTACGGCCTCGTCGGGAATATTCAAATTCTTTGCCATATCCGATAATACCGCTCTCATGCAAAATGCATACAATATCATTCTTTACTTCATACGCGAATGCTTTCCGGACGTAATTCATGTAAAACTGGCTTTATTTGAATTTTATGCTACCAAATTTTTGGTGTTTCCTTAGTATGATGTACGCCTCTCGTCCCGAACGCACTTATTTTCTCATCCCTTTGTTGTTTTTAGATTTTCTAATAAGAAAATTTATGTGCATTAATAAACGACAATTCATAATGTTCTTTGCATTTGTACATTTTATAATAAATTTAGAGCAAAATAATTCATAGCAAATATTTTAAATCAAGAATCACAGGCTTTGTCTTTAAAAGGAAAAATAATTTATGTAAATTCTTATAATAAAAAAAATAATCAATGTAGGTATTGTAGTTTTGGAAAATATTGAAATTTTATAATTATAATTATATTATCTCTTTATAGTTTTGTATAAAATACACTTCAGGCAAATAAAATTGGCTCTTAACAGTAACTTAGCTTTTTTATGTTGTCGCAGGATAATTCTTCATAGATACCCGACTCCTGGGGGGAAGGCCGGATTATGTGAGATTGTACTCACTAAAACTCCCTGCGAAGGCCGCCACAGCACGGAAAACGGAGAGGCTACGGGATCGCTTTCGCAGCACGTCCGCGGCCTAACAGTAATTTTGCTTGTGATAATATACTAACTAGCAATTGATACTTAGGTACAATTTCTTTTTAAAAGACTGATAGTACAAGTTTAAACAAAATGGAACTGGCAAAAATAAAAAAAGGCTTTTCATAATAGAATATTGCCATATAAACAACATTAAACGACTGATTCAAATCGAATGATTAGACTCAAAGGTAACAAGCCCGCAACTTTAAAATACAAAAACATCGTAAAACTAAGAAACCAGACAAACCATAACCACCATACCCACCATATAACATATAAAACAACAAATCATACAAAACCTTGCAATACACTTCATAATCCATCGAAAACTAACTTCCCATTTAAAATAACCCTTTATTACCGCCCGGCTCAATAGGCCCCGATCATAAATTAACGAAATAGTTCGTTCGGGGTATTCAATTTGTGTTCATTATAAAATATATCGGCTCGTTTCATAAAGATGTCGAGTGGGGGTTACCATAGATACAGGGGGTTGCTATAGGTGATTCCAATTGCCTCAGCATCCGACGGGTTTCGTGGGCGTGGTACGCGGGATAGGCTAATTGAGGGTTTATCGATATTACACTTATAAAAAAAATATTTTTGAAATGTTTGGTAAAAATAAAATTTGACAAACGAATTGTATTTTAAACCAGACTTGTGAGTTTTATTTTTAGGGTGTAACAACAAGCTTGTTTTGCATGACTAAATGCATCCTAAGGCTCCACGCATACGTTCAGTTCGGGATCTGTTCGCTTTCAGTTTGTTCAACCGTTCAAAGTTTGAAATCACTTTTTCAGTTGTTTTTCCGTACGGAAACGTTAAAGACGTGTGCGCCTTGTCAAACATTTTGAATGTAATTGGAGCGTTCTGAACAGACCCGAACCTAACGTGTGCGTGGAGCCTAACACAACGGAGACGAGTGACTTAATCATTTCATGTAACCTACAGTGGCGCGGTGTAGGCACGTACCTACTGTAGAACAGAGCCAAGCCGCTATGTCAGAAAATATGAAGAATTTCTTTAGAATGACATTTCTAAAGGGTACTAACTTAAAGAATACGCTCAAACCCTATAGTTTTAAGACACATTTCCCAGTATTTGACGTCTTTGACTCAGGAATGAGATTCTAGAAATGTCGATAGTACGTGAAATTTATCACTTGCATTAATAAATAATTGTATAACATGCATGAAAATTTTTCATATCTTAACTGTATTGCGATAATTACTGGTTCAATGTGTGCTCGTAAGAAATAACACTAGATAAGACAACACTTGCAATGTATCACTTTGAGACTTTGAAGTTACATTCTATGCGATGCATTTGCCTTATAGAACCCGTCATTCGAATATCCGCAGTTAAAATCGAACACCCATCTCTATATATAAAAATGAAAGGCTGTTTGTTTGTCTCGCTAAAACTCAAGAACGGCTGAACGGATTTATGTTACCTTGATCTTGAAATGCCTCTGGAGTTCTAGGGAAGGTTTAAACGGTAAGAAAAATTTAAATAATTGCCGAGAAACCTCCTTTTATAGTTCCCATACAAACGTTCTATATTTTATATTTGAGGCAATACGAAGTCTGCCGGGTCAGCTAGTAAATTTATAAAGGTATCGCAACCGCGTCCAACTTGCACCACACATCGATCCGAGTCCTCATTACGAGTTGAACAACAAATAAACAACACCCGGCTATCGTCTAGTCCATTATTGGACAATATTTACCGTCTCCCTCCCACATTATATTATTATGATCATGTTTTCATAACTCACTGAGCACTACTGATTTATTGCTTCGATTTAAATTTTAAATTTCGAATTGGGTTTTTTATTAGTGACAGATTTTGGTGTTGTAGGTTTTTTTAATGTGTAGATAGTAAATAAGTACCTAGAGCCTAGCTTCGTTAGAAACGTCTTTTATAGTTTGTTTTGTGACTTCGCGGGCGATAATAACAACCTTTTTACAAGCTTTTATTTACTTTCACCTGTCCCGTTGTCTGTCTGTAATCAAATCTTGCAACTTAAATTTGGTCCACTTCCCGGTTTCCGATTGAGCTGAAATTTAGAATGCATGTATAAATCGGATGACAATGCAATGTTATTGTGAC
>DVXP01004208.1:0-10569 GCA_018235645.1 Junonia grisea
GTGTGAGTGAAGGTCAAAATTTCGCCTGAGTGAGGTGGAGTGAGCGTCGATGTAAAGGTCGGAATAACCCTACTGAACTATGCCAATCACTGTCGAGATCACTTCGACGTCACGCGCTAATTCTGATTCGACTCGTGTTCAGACACTTGAAGTTGGTTGAATTTATCTAATTACCTTATATATCGGATCTAGCAACGTCATGTATCAGTTGTACAGCTCTCAAAGTGCGATACATATATTGTTTCTCCGTCTTGACGAGAGATGGCGCTGATTTACACAAAAATAGATTTGTGTTTTTGCAATTGAATAGTGAGAAAAATTGGTACTAGACATTGTGCATTCAGACAGCGAATATTACGTTACGTTGATACGAATCGATTTACTGTAATAGTAAATACAATAATGATATTGAACACTATAGCGACCAAGCGAAGCGAGAGCTATGCGATGTTTGGACAGCTTTTAAAGAATTGTATGCACCGTTTTCTTTTCTAGAATATCGGTGACTGTCATTTAGCTGTCCTTTATAGCATCGAATGACGTACTTTAAATGTCTTAGAGAATGTTTTTGAAGCGTAATATGACTGCAACGCTGTTCTACAAAATCGAGGCTAATGCAACTGCTATAAATATAATTTTGTATTATTTTTCGTCTCACGAAATTTTGGGGGGTTTTTCGATATGCAATCCACCCTGGTCAGAGCTGCTGACATCAGCAAGTGACGTCACACGACACGAGACGACGACTAGTGCGAGTGACGACACTGACCGCAGCTGGACTGCATTTCGATAAATATCCATTATTTCAGCATTTACTTTGCTTGGTCGTTAAGTTTTCGATGATTTAATTTGGATTGTGAAAGAAAAAAATGAAACGACTTGATCTGTCAAGTTTCCTTTCATTCTTTTGTGTCTCGAGAAAAACCATCTGATAGAACTATACGGCAATTTTATTAAAATTTTATTCCTATGTAATTTATTATTATGGAGCTTAGGGTTCATTCAAGTATTACGTAACGCAGTTTGGGGGGAGTTACGGTGCGTTATGGGGCCGGGAGGAGGTATAACAACAAAGCGTTACGTAACGACATATATGTGATTTTTAGATGAAAATAGTCTCGAAAAAATTATAAAATGTTACGTAACATCTAGGGGGAGGGGTACAGAACAACGTTACGATGCGTTACATGTGGGGGAGGGGGGTCTAAAATCTTCAAAAATTGCGTTACGTAATACTTCAACGACTCCAGATAAACTTGTTTTTTTTTTAAATCATTTCGTAAATATTCGAAAACTCTCGCTGAAATCTATCTCGTATCTAAACATTTAACGGGTTATCGTATTTGACTGTTGGAGGCAATCCGGTTAGGAGAATATCATATCTCGAGTCTATTGTATCAGTGATTAAGAAAGCGGGGGAGCTAATGTAGAAGTCAAACACAATTTTGCATAATGTCCTTGCGGAGTCAGGCAGAAGAGAATCGTTTCTCATTAGGCAAATCGGATAGCGTTAGCGTATTCAATTAGTATAGTCAATGTTTGGTTACCCAATCAACCGAGATCAGCCCGTCACTCAGTTTAAGATCGCGATTACCGACTATCAATTTCATTTTTACTCCCCTCGAGCGATAAGAGGGATCAAAATTAATCATGTTTTATACGAAATCACTTATTAACGAATGTTATTAAAAATGTGTATTCGTAACGGGCTTAGTAAATATTGGCTGTAAGCAATAAGCTATGCTTGTGATAAGAAAGCGTTTCCTTTGATAAGCAATCTATGATCGTTTTTTTTCATGTAAAACAAATACAGCTCAAGAAAGAAATCAGATAGAAGTAATTAGGATGATATACAAGTAACGGAGATTAGGTTAATCGCCAAAGAAGAAGAAGAAAAAAATTCAAAACGCTATTATCCTAAAAGGCACATTTTTCCGTAACTTTATGAAAACGTTTCTGTAGATTTATGAATAAAACCTTTCAGGGGAGATGTGAAGCCGCAATGTAATTTAAGGCGTATGGAGGAGAACCGCAGCCTCCGAAATTAGACCGTTATCATTCCGCCGCTGTCGCCGCTCAGATCACCAGTTATGTGAGCCAATACACCGAACGAACAGAATAAATTTGCTTTATATCAGACAGTTGACCTTCATATCCAATATTGTTGCCTTTATACAGGAAAATATTTCGGGAATTTCTCGCGTCCGCCCTCTTCGTATTCCGGCCTTTTCCCTGCATTTACTTTTAAAGTTATTTTTTCCTATTGAGCGTAATAATATAAGGAAATTGGAAGTGCTTAAAGCCGATACAATTGAAGAAATAAAGGGTAATGTAATTTAGCATAAAATGCGACTATACGACATTCCCAATTTATAATATTGTAGCATTTTTTTACAGTATTGTTTTGTATTTTGAATACGCTAAGAGGTCATGTTTTCCACATTATGTAATAACATTTTAAATAATAATCCCTGCAAAGATTCTTGCTTTTATCTAAAACTGATTAAACATAAAAGCGAAATCATCGACCGTAAACGAGTTAATAACCGGCTCACAATAAATTTCATCATTTCATTTAAAAAACTTTTAATATGAATTTCTCTTTACGTGCCGCGTTATGGAAAACACTTGAAAAGTTTTTGTTCGTGTTTAAGTACTTCTCTGATTGAAATGCAGGAAAATATGACATTCATTATAATAAATAATTAATTAATTATACACGACTGGTATTATCAACTTGAATTATTTAAAAATATTTTTAAACACTTACCGTAATTATTGTAGCAGCACTTTTAACTTTGTCACGAATCACCATTAATTAACTACATATTAATATTAACACAATGTAAAAAATATCACAGAATAACAATTTGTCACATTTATGAAATTATACAATAAACAAAATGATATAATTAGTATTACAGATGCCTTAAATTGTAATCACATTATCATAATTTCTCGAATTAATTATTTACTTTTACCTACCCGCTTTTGAAATACAATTTTAATAATAAATATGAGACATGATTTTGGTGTTACCATTTTTAAATATTTTTATCATTAATCAAATCAAAATTATTTTGTAACAGATGTCTGTTACTTTGTAACAATTATTTACAAAAATATTTTGAATAATTATTCTAAGTTAGTAGATAAATAAATTTAACTTGAATATTAATGTTGTTATTATTTTATAGTTTTTATAGTATCGGTAAGATAATTGTTTATGCCTTACTCAAGTTTTATTTAAACGAATAACTTTATGAAATTAATACCAATACTGAGTATGTTTTTTTTTTACAAAAGCAAACATCTGTCCCTATCATTAGAACGAAGGTTTCGTGCCAAGCAACTTTAATAAAGAAAGATAGAAAGAGTTACATCAGACGAATTGTTATGAAGGGAATTGAGTTCATAGGCTAGATAGCTCAGATATTTTTGTCACAAACACGTATGAGATGAAAAAATATGGGCCGTGCTTTGGAGATAGAAACACGGTAACAAAATCTTTCTCAAGGTTTTTGGTACCAAGTTAAATTAATAAAGATGTTAAACAATTTTATGTGTTTCATTTGAATTTATGTGAATCAGTTTGTTCAATGTAAAATAACTACGTTTAGATTAAAAAAGATATAATTATTTATTTATTTTTAGTAATATGTGGTCAAGATAAAAAGTCGTTAATAAAAATATTAAAATAAAATGGTATTCATATACTATAACATTAAACATACATTTATCATTAATTTTATTTTTAAATCCGACGAAAAAACCGGTACTGATCACTCAAATCGACGTGTAAGTATAGGTATTTTAGGTGTAGTTTTTTTTTTTATGAATGATAACGCATAACTTCTTGTATAATAGTTTTAATAATTAGGTAAAGGCTTCCTAAACAGCGTAGTCGGTTTATAGCCAACAGAAGCATCAAGAGTTTATCACAACAAGCACTTCGACACATAGCTTCATAGCTTCATTAGCAAAGCATCTTAGATGCTATGCCCGGGGGACGCAGCGCAACACGAAGCAAGCCACAATGTAATAATATTTTAAACAATTCGTTAAGTGCAGTTTACATGGTCAGTGGAATATTATCGTTTACAAAACATTTTGATAACTAAAGAAGTTATTTTTAACTGACTTATACAGCAGATTAAGGATAAAGGAGATTTTCATTTCTTTTTTGTATGTTATGTGGCCTTTCCGTTTAATATCAATGATTGATTTACCTTATCAAGTTTTATCCGAATTTGAGTGAAATATTACATGTCTAAGGGCCTGTTTCATAATCTCCAAATAAGTTTTCGGATAGAATAAAATGTTAAATTATTGTGCCTTTTTGGCTAGACCATCTGTCAAATCAGACAGTTATTAGTCGATCACTTGTTAGATTAATTTACTTGGGATTCCTTTTGGAAAGCGTTACGCTACGAAAATATAATTATGTAAATATGTACGTATATAATAATACTTACTGTGGTACATCTAATTTTAAAGTTACATAAGTTAAATCTATTCATACCTTAGGTTTTCTGTATTAGAAGTGAAATGATAATAGTATTTACAATTAGAAATTTATTTACTTATAACGAAACCATTCTAGCACTTCATTCTATACCTGCCCCGGCAAGGCAGAAGGTGCGGGTTCGAATCCCGCTGTGTCGCGAATTTTTGATTTGATGTTTAAATTTAATATTACTGTAACCTGTTATTAATATTGAAAATCATATCGTAAAATACAGAATTCTCGTGAAACTCGTAGATGATAGCCAGGGTACCATACCACACACGTTGAGCGTCGTCAGTCGTCGTCGTCGTTGAGTGGGACAAAAAAATCATTCTAGTCCATGAACTTAAAAAACTGACTTAAATGATTTGATGTAACCTAGTAATATTATTAAAAAGCATTTAGTAATATACAGAATTCCCTCGCAAATCACGGATGATACACGTACATACGGTACCGCACGTCGTGCACACCGTCATAAGCGGAACACGCCGGCGGGCGGTCTTTGTCTCTAAATGCGCTTTTGTCAACATTTTCAATTAATATGTCATAGTTTCTACTTTGAAAAACCTTATCGATTCATATTTTTTGTAAATACTCGCAGAATTGTGTTACATACTGAAAGTGAAGTTCGTATACATGTTTTCACGATTCTAAAATCATAAGATAAACCAAAACTAGCAGTCTTTTAAAAAGTTTATTCTTGAAAAATATAAAATATCTACTTTTGTCATAGTAATCTTCTCAAAATATTGTCTTTATTAAACGCAAATTCAAAAATAATATGTAACTGCAATAAGCCAAAAATAGTCATGCTTAAACAGTGAATGTTTGATGACGTTCAAGGCCGTTTAATGCTTTGGGTTTGTTAAAAAAATTAATAAATATCATAAGATGAGGCTGTCTATAACATAGGATAAAAAAAAAATACTTTGCCATGCCGTGGCTTGTCTCCGCAAAGTTAGAAATACTTCGTTTTTTATTCTAAAACTACATCTTCCACTACCTAAATGTTTTACCGGTAATTTGACAGTAGTTTTCAACAATTAGCCTTCATACAATCTCGTTCTGTCGTCGTCCATTGTCCGTTTATGCTACGGCTTAATTGGGTCGCTAGTAAACCGATGCACCGTTGTTAATATTGGCAAATGCTTTACAAGATAAGCAAGGTGGACTGAATATTCAGACCCCATTGATGTGTATGTTAGAGATTATTACTGATTGGGTTATTGATTCCTCGTGTTATTCAAATATATTTCGATAATGGTCAATATGGGATTTCACGATACTGGATTGGATATGTCTATTTGTGTTTTATTAAAATACGGAATGATTATAATGATAGTTTCGACCGCGTCTGGCGGTCTTTTTCAAGAATTTGGCGAGCGCGGGCCGACTGTTTTATAGTGAAATATGTCTATTTGGTTTGTTTTATTTCAAGTTATAATATTTATTTATAGTTTATTATTTAATTACAAGTGTCAATGTAGACACAATTATGTTATAGGTAAGTACATAGGTATGTATAATACAAAAAGTGTGCTAATATTAAATTGTTATAAACTTTCATAAAAATATATCCATGCTTTGATTTTTTTTATAAAATATTGTTAAGGTTTTTTTAGACACGTTAACATGTTTGTATTTAGGAACTATTCGTTCATCAATCAATCATCACTCACAGCTTCGTGGTGAGTTTTTGTCTATCAATATCAATTTATTATATACATTCACCGCTAAAAAATACTATGTTATAGTGTTTTGACTTAAAACAATATTTTAACAAACGAAATGCTCTATATACACATTACACATACATTAATAAACTTTACGAAATGTGAAAAAAAACATTTACGTTTACATTTGAACATTAGTTTGATTATGAAGATACTAACATACTTTCTTTTTTGTTCAAAACGATAGCATTCAATTGTAAAAATACGCCTAGAATTTCTTTTTACATTTCCACTTTAGATAGTAGTAGAAAAGAACATAAGTTAAATACTCGACGTATAAACAAATGTTTTGGGACAGCACTCCCGTGTCCATAACGTTAACATGGCCCGCATGAGGTATTTCTTTTCTAGTGTCTGTGTCCTCACTGTGTCCTCACACTACATTGCACGCTCATTGTCCGCTTTCATGTGTAATTCATGCCAGCTGCGCGACGCATTCCAAATGTAATTCACAAGCAACATCTAAACAATGTTTACCGTTGATAATACCGACTCAACTTAAATGATTAAAAACTATTATACCCTAACGAATCCACTACTCCCTTCTTAAGAAGCGCAAACTGAATGGTGTAAAATATGAAATCAATTGGAACGGACTTTCCATTAATAAAGGAACTCGAGAAGAAGGAACGGCGTGTCTTTTCTAATTAGAAGTCGCGAGTCGAATTTTCAATGCGTCCCCCCTTAGCTCCACTAATGGTGAACTGAAATAAAAGTTTATATTTACTGTGCGTGGGTTCTTTTCTGATGAATATTTATACATTCCCTCTTTACGTTATTCACCTCAAAGCCAACACGGGCTGAAGTTTTTAAGGATATACTTTTTGTAAATTAAATTTCTTTGACATTTCTTCTTATTTCAAAAGTTAAATGCGACTACATTATTTTTGTGTCACCGGCTAATTTATAACGACCTTAATTAAAAAAAAGTTTAGCTACTTTTATGTTAGAAATATATTTTTAATTATTATAATATATCAAAATACTTGTACTCTTCTTCTACTTGTAATAGAAATTAAAATGTATTAAGTAGTATGTCCGTAGCATCTCACCTACGACAGGCTCTCACGCTCGCCGCGGTAAGAAATCATTTGTTAAGTGACTAATAAGACAGAAGATTAGCAGGCGTCGAGGGGCGTCCACGACAAACTTCCAATAAGCCGCCACCTTCCGGTACATCGAGACTCGCTTTACAAGAGTAATGATGCTTAATTTTAATGACGCGTCGCGACCACAGTCACCCGCGACGACGCCCCCACCGCCGAGAGCCGGCCCTCGCGCGTGACCCGACTCACCAACTACCTTTCATATTAGAAGACTCTGCCTCGACCGAAAGTCTGACGATAAATTTAGTTATTACTTGTGAAAATAGACGGAAGGAGATCGCTAACTTGTCCTCGTGAGAAGATAATGGATCATTCGGGGGGATGTTTTAGTCGCTTTACGAAAAAGGTCTCGTTAAAAGCCCCTTTATGTGAAGAGTTTGAGACCGTGTGGAATATGTTCCAGAGTAATTTTTCGTTTAGGAACTCTCGTTAGGACCCCAAGAATCCAAGCCCACAAAAAAAGTTGGAGAGATCCATTTATATAATCTTACATCCTATAAAGTTTTAACCGATGTAATTTATAGTTATTGCTTTACGTTATAAGTAAATTTGGATTAGATTGAACTTAGCGAAATGTTAACAAATGAAAATGAACTAATATTTGTAGATTCCATTCCAATTTTGGATACCATGTTGATTTACCTCACTAAACACAGTCTCAGTATTCACACTGAATATCATCAATGCGTCAAATGAGGCAGTAACACAATTTGAAGAGAGATATTTGCCTGCCGACGGGGTTGTATATAAAATTAAAGATATCCGCGGGCGGTTGCGTAACCGTTGACCCATCTAGCCATCGGCTATAATGCCGAAATGAATATTGTTTACAAATGCACCGCATCCATCATCAAACTGTTTGTTGACACGACTGAATGGATACGTCATTTTGTTTACACTTTATTTATATTTTGTCACGTTATCAGCCGGGTGATATTTTATTGACGTGACATTATTTTGTAGCGCGACTGTTTGAAAACTATAACGGAATGGAACATCATCATTAAAGTTTTAGTTACTATACTAGTATACTAATACCCACGTGGCATACTTAAGTATGTATTTTAAAAAAGTACTTTAACAGTATTATATCTTTTCAATTAATAATAGTAGAACATATAAGATACTGTTATATTTAACATGTTAAATGGCGGTAATTTTACAGGACTAACATATTTTGCGGCTTTAATACACAACACACTTTGGAAAAAGAATCTCAACCGTTCTTCGTAAAATTTTAAGTAAAGATTTTTAAAACAAAGTTAAAACTTTCTTATAGCTTTTTTTGATGTCATTATAAAAATACGTGACATGTGCGTTATAAAGATAATGCCACACGTCGTCGTCATAAGTATCTTCCTAAGATTCTTTTTTCTATTATTTTTTAATGAATGAATGAAAAATTCAACCGCGCGTTACTTTTAAAACCTTTATAAGTTTTATCTTAAATAAGTATTACTTTGGAAGTCTGCTATTTATTTATTTGTATGGACAAAATTTTGTATTGCTATAATTAAAATTATAATCTCAAAAATTATTTTATTTACCACTTTCATCTAAAAAAATTTGGGTAAAATAACATCTAGGGGGAGGGTGCAATGTTACGATGCGTTACATGTTGGGGAGGGGGGGTGTTCTAAAATCTTCAAAAATTGCTTTACGTAATACTTGAACGCCCCTAAGCGACTATTGTGCTTTAGCAGCACTTTTGTAACTTGCATATTTATTATATTATTAAGAATTAAATATTTAAAAAGTTCTATTAAAATTTTACTTACAAACACACTTTATAATACATAGAAGAAGACAGATAACCTTAAAATATACATAACAAAAAAAGTAATATCAATGTATTCATAAACAGAGATGAATACTTAAGCAAACATAAAAAATCATATCAAGGAGGCAGTATCAATTTGAGTATTGACAAAGATGTCAGAGTTCAGATGAATATTGGATTTTTCCTGTTCCACATGAAAACAAAAATAACCAAATCTAGTTGATTTGTTATTCTATGAAGCAGGGCGAATACTTTTAGGACCAGTAGTCAGTTTTTGTCCTATAGCAACGATAGTTGAACTATTTCTTTACCCTCCCCACCTATTTTAGTTAATGAATAAGTTATTATAATTTATAAAAAAAACTACAATTAGTCAACATAGTATCATCGTAAACATATTATAATATCGGCGGTTGAAAGGCTATTTGGTCTAAGTGCAATTTTTTGACATACATATATATTTTTATACATATTTTGATACAGAAAAATTTTCTGATTATAAATATGTATAAAAATATATATGTCAAAAAAATGACGCTTACACTAAATAGCCTTTCACCCGTCGATATAATATCAATAAGTTATCATGTAAGCTGAGTAGTGAAGGTTAATTAGGTTTCTGTGTACTAGTCTATCAGAGTGCTACAAAGAAATATAGAATCAATTAAGTCAATATTAACTATTCATAATCTTAAAGTATAGTCTCTATATACTCACATCTGTATATTTTTATGGTTTCAGGGCACTGTAATCTATATATTCTATATATAATCTTTACATATTATGTCAACTATTTAATTACTTACCCACGTAATAACGTAAACGTGATGCTAATAAAAATATTAATATATTTTTTTCTGAAATTCGCATTATTTAAACAAACCATATTAAGAGACCACCCAACCAACGAACTATTTAAAATCGTTTCACTATGATACGTAAGTTATTGTAAAGCATCGTCTCTGCAATAAACGAGCAACGCGGCGGCAGGTAACGATATTTCCCACGCCAACAAATTGAATAAACACATCAGCGTTCGCCTTAAACGACGAAAAGACAAGACCAATAATGTTGGGCCCCGAACGATAAATATTCCTATACGGCGACTTACACGAGCTACGTGTTTATCCTATCTAAGTTCCTTTACTAGGTCGCCTGCTTAATGTGTTATTTTTGCGGTGTATAATATTTGCTATGTAACTAGTTTGGTCTGTAAGTTCAGTTAAGCTTACAAAATCTCTATCTTAATTTTCATCAGCAACAAAGAATTCAATATGATGTATGACTGTGTGGGTGTATCGTTGTAGTGAATTTTAATATTATAATTATTGTTTAATATTTAAAAAGGTTGTAATGTCTTAATGACAAAAATACTGGCACGTTACACAATACATGTCAAATACTTAAAAAAATATATGTACGTCTATTGGCTTTCGATCG